>QYTT01079601.1:0-10777 GCA_006980735.1 Dasypogon diadema
AATATTATTTCTTTAGCACCGGCTGCTATAATAATTCCTCTGTCTAGAATTTTATTTTGAAATGTTAAGTAATGTTTTCTCTTCTAAGAGTTCATTGAAGCGCTCTTCATATTTTCTTTCATTTCAACGTATTTGCCGATTCCTCTAGATTACCTTTCTATTGAAGCCCTAAATGGAAACTACTTTTCCTTCACGCTTTATATTTATATATTTCAGAAAATTGAAAGAGAAGGAGTCTCATCAAACGGGTATTTAATAGACAAATCTCAAATACCAAATATGCAAAGTAGTTTACTTTAAAGCTCCGGCATATATTTCTTAATATTTGCCCTTAATGTGAGCTCACCCAAATACAAAAAAATAAATAAAGAAAAACAAAAGAAGAATCTCTGCAGAGGTAACAACTACTCGCCTTATCTACTGGCTGGATAAACGTACACCTCTGGTGCGCTGCTCCGGCTTCCCATTATGCATATTAATAATTTATTATTAAAACTCCATTTATAAGTAAAACACGCGAATACCATATGGGATAAAATTAAAATTTGTAATTTATTCTTATTTATATCCGCGTGATACCCACCCATTGTGAGTTGTAAAGCTCATTATGGCGCTCTCCACCACAACTACCTTGAAATCGGCAACTATGCTACACCGAACGGGCCAAAGGATTCGGGTTCGGAGATATATGTTGGGGTACACTGCTGCTACACATAAAATTCATTTCTGTAATTCGTAATACATAATTTAGAATAAAAAGAAAACTCCCAGGAGGATAATAAATTCCGAATGGAAAAATCGTCGCCATGTTTTACATTAAGGTCGGTGGAACGCGTTCTTCTTCGCGGCCCCACATTGTTCCGAAAGGAGTTAAACTCTTCGATACAGAGAAAAACAGGGATCATCGGAATGGGTAAAGAAAACGCGGGATTAACGATGAGCACAATTGTTTGGTTTCTGGGCTTTTGTGGTGGTAGTGATAATGGTAGTGGGAGGCGGGTTTGTTGCCGTTTAGATAATTTAAAACTTGACGGCAACAAAAAGTTATCAACAATCGGGTGGTGGGTCGGACAATAAGCAACACATTCTCTTATGGTTGCAAGTAGTTAAGAAAAGGGGTGATTTCTTGCTATTGATGGTGGTTTTATGCAAATTAGAACTGTTTGTTGAGTTTGCTATCATCTCGTTTTGCCGAAGACTATTTCTACACATTGAGTATTGAGGGTTTGAACCCTTTCAGTAAGATGAGGAAAGTTGTTGATTCCGAGTATCTTGACAGAGTATAAGATGGTAAAATAAAGGTAAAAATTTGATCGGTCTCACATATGAATTTTACTTTTTCTGAAGCATATGATGACTTGTTAGGATTTAAATATTGAAATTTCCACATCATGTCATTTAATTTATTTCAACAGTTATCGTGTACGCAAGAAAATTATCTTTTATAAGTACACTTAATTATTCATAACTAAAATGTGCAAAGATATATTTTGAGCTAAAATATATATTTTTTTATTTTATAATAATAAGAGAAAAATACTAAAAAGAAACTGAATAGCAAATACGAAGAAGAGACGAAGAATTTATAATAAGAAGAAAGATCAATACACATACAGTCCCTCCACGAACCAAATAGAATGTAGAAATCATACGCTTATATGATGTAGACAATACTGGAACTCGCCGACGGAAGCAGCAAATTGAGTGGCTGAGCAGGCTGAGGCGCACATCTGCAAATTTTCTCCTCTGGAGCGTGGGTTCGATTCCAGCAAACGTCGCGGTGATTTATGTAAGTACCAGTAGTTGAGGGAATTTTACTGACGAGAACTGGGATATTGCACAATTAAAATTGAATACCAAAAGATTGTGGCTTGCTTGCAACATTTGTCAGGTTAAAATTCCCAATCTCCATTTCCCAAAAATTTCTTTCCGGCTAAACTGTGCTGTGTGCATCATAGGGTTGTTCTCTAAGCTTACGCAATAGCTACAAAAAGAAAAACAAAAAAGGAAAAGAAAATATTATTCCACAGGCGAAAAGCTTGGAGAAAATACGAGCCCTTATGTGATTACGCTCAGTCCAAAATCCGTCCGATACATAACTTCCTGGAAAATGTGCGTCCATTAAATTCCTGTTCATCTCGTTTCTCCGCCATTTTTCAGGTCCTATCATGAATATATCCAAGTTAAAAGATCGGATCCTACTGGGCCTACTGACTTCTGAGACAGTCTTCATGTTTATGCAGAAATCCCTTCACGGCTCCCTTTTTCGTTGTCCTAGAGTTCTTTTCAGCCCTCTCTTCTTCTTCTTATAGTCTACCTACCCCTGCGGTTCATTATTCTTCGTGGCGAGGTTAAAGGTTATTTTCACACCTTTCTTCAGGCTCTCCAGAATGCATATTCCGGATCGTCGACCGAAGTAAGAGGGTATGCCACCCGAATGCATAATTCAAAGCTGGGGTTATTACCTTTAGCACTTCTTACAGACAAGCCCTTAACTGACTAATAAACCCAGAATAAAAAATATACCTTCGGGGTCAAGGTACTTTTCAGCTAATGATACTAAATAATGAATTTTCCTCTCTGTGAACGAAATAATAGTCAGAGAATTGTAGCAAGGACGAAAACCTTAACATTCTGTTTTAAGACTGGCTTTGGTACCAATTCAAGGGAAGGATTCCATTTCAAAGTCATTATAAATTATTAATACAAGAGTTTTACTAAAATCAGGAATACTGTGAGATACAGTTACAGGATATGACGCAACTAATCACGATTTTCATTTACCTATGTAGCAAAACAAAGAAAGAGAACTTTTACATCACGATTAAGTTGAAGGCGCTCTACGTCAGGAGTCAAATTCATCACGTGGAGCGCTTTTTTAATGAATTCGCTGTGCAAAAGTATTCCACTTTATTCTCTCTCATTTCTTTTTGGATTTGTTTCATAATTATTATCTTCGCTTATTTTTGTTTCTATTTTGTTACTACGCCCAACACTAAAAGCTACCCATCCCCATGCCTTGGATTTTCAATGTGATCACAACATAGAGCTCTGGCTCTAATTAATCTGCACTAGGTCAAGAGGGAGTGTCCTTACGTGTAAACAATTTTCTTTCCTTCAGTTTCGATTGTCCTACCACTAGGAATTGAAACAGCTAAAATAAAAGTACTGGATATGTGTACACGGTTCGGGTGGATATATATACTCGTACAATCATCATTAATCCTGACAAACACACAAAGTGCTCTCCCAGTATCATGCATATCCTTCACATATCAGAATGTAGGCAGTAACAAGGATGCACTTGAGCAAATAGTTGTTATCCCCGCTATTGAAGTTGGAAAGCAGAGTCCATGCCCATGCCTATGCCCATGCCCGTGACGTGCCAGCCACGTTTCATTGCAGGGCACTCCTGGAGCCTAGAAATAGAAGTAGTTAGGCCTGGAAATCAAAATAAATATTGTGTCAGCTCTGCTGTGCCCGAGCCTACATATCTTTCGGATTTGCGATGAAAATGAGTAGAGAATTTTGGATGCTGTTGGCAATTTTGTTTTTATCATTTTTCTCCTGTGTTTTTATTTTTTTTGTATTTTTATGCTGAGTGCAGATGGTGGAATGGGTTAACAACAATCAAAGTAATATGCGCCAGCAATTGCATAGGGCGGTGTGCACAAGAGTTAAGGATTCGTGAACGTGAAGTGGGTGCAACCTTAGAACAACAGAGGCCTTCGCTGGTAGAGTGCTCTTGTCTCAAACACACGATATGTCACGACAATACACTTCAGGATATGTCAAGAAGTTTTCTGTCATTTTTTCCATCAGTTTATTGCATAAGAATTTCTGTTATTGCATATGCAAAGGAATTCGCGCCAGACAAGGTGTGAAGTGCTCCTGGGTTTTCCAGGTATAAAATTGGTTGATTCCACTTTTAATGAGGGTGATAACCTTAAATTGGTGAAAAATTCAAGAGCCCCAGGAAACCTAAACATTCAAATCATTAGCTAAACAAAGTACTTTAAAATGCACATTTGAATTGGCAAACTGCAAAAATCCACCCATCTAACGCCTATGAATAAATAAATCTCTCCATTGTCCTGTAATCACAAACACATTACCTTTTAACGGTATGGCTCACTGGCTCACTTGGATTATAGATGAGTCCAGTTGATAGTACTACAATTCTACTGGTTGCCCTTGGCCATAACGACGAGGTATTTAATTTTAACGATTTTTTTTATTTGCCATTAACCCCAACACCCTTGTAACCTTTTCGAATTTCAGATGAACTGGACTATCCATGTATTCAGCTATTTTGACCATTTCGAAAAACTCTTAACGATGTCCTCGACAAATTGGAAACGGACCACAAATGGTCTTCATGGACTTTGCAGGTCCATTTCATTTGGTCATCATGAAAAATTGGAATTGGTTATGTTGCGTGATTTTATTCATTAATTTAATGCACGGATATGTTGGCTTGGAATTTATTGGCATCAGATGGCATGACCGCAGTGCATTTTCTGTAAATAAATGTAAGCTTTAGGCTGCATATTCTGCAGAACTGAACTTTTAATTCTTCGAGTTGTTTTATCGCGTTTGGGTTCACGGAAATCATCAGAATTCGAAGCTGGGACGCATAATTCAAGCACTTGCAGGTTGTCCACTGAAGAACAATTTGATTTGAAAAGAAATCCCAGGAGGATTTTTCAAAAAAAGTAGGAAAAGGAATATAAAGCCAAGACTTTTATGAGACAAAAATGCACTCCAAAACAGCCAAAGATCAAATTGCCTATAAACGATTCAGGGATGTATTTGAACGTAGTCCTATTGGTCAATATTTCCCTAATAGAATTCATTTTATTTCTATTTCACTTAGTTTCACGTTTGAATCAATAACGTTTTAAGTAATCTGGCTCGAAGGACCATGCATAATAAAAACAATGTGATCTATTAAACTGAACAAAACCTCCGTCAGAAACTGCATAACTTTGAATTAATTAAGTGAGTTCCGAAGGGGTTTTATCACTAACTGAGCATCAGGAAACTGCGAATAGTTGAAAAAAAAAACAAATTCCTGAAAGTAAAACCATCTTCCTTAAAATTTCATACACATTACATCCTTTTGCGGTGGATCTGAAATTATCGAGATAATTACGTAGCTTTGCTAGCTGTAAATTACACAGAAGGGAAATTTTTTAAAAATTGAATCTAAACAAAAACCGGCAAAAAAATGCCTGTTCATGACAATTAACCCTGCAGCAATAAACCACACTCTCGAAGAAGAAGAAGACGACGACTACCAGAAAAAAAAGAAATCCTCAACAAGGCGGACCATAAATATTCATTTAACATGAAAAAGAATAAACCAGCAGCAGTAAGCTAGCATTCTCGAGGGCGCATATAATTTTTAATTACCGAGTAAACTTAATTATGAATTTTAATATTTGCGGCTAAGAACGTGGCAGATGGAGTTCCCCTTGGAAAGAATAAAGGAGACGCTGCCTTAGAATACTCTGGGCAAATGTCATTCTCTGCATTTCAGATTTTAAGGACTTCGTCCCTTATTCTAGTTGACTGCCTTGTACTCTCCTATACACGGGAATTTTTTTTTCTGCACATTTTTAATTGAAGAAGTGGCCGGTAAATGTTGAGTCGTAATGAGTTACGAATTATTTATTGTACAATTTGTGGATGATATTTTATTGAGTTTATTATAAATTCAAGTAGTAGGTTGATTGAGCAATTGTAGGAGAAGGTACCTTATATTATCCATTTACCGAATGCCAATATATCTAAAGGTATTTACCGTGAACAAATAATGTAAAATACACAATATTGGAAGTTAGTCTCGTATAAAGAGCATTTGAAAAATATAAGTGTGATTTGCTTTAAAAGTGTTCTCTATTTTAAAAATTACATTTTTTCTTCAAGAACAATTTTCTGCCGATAGTATTATAACTCGAATTCAGTACATTTTATCTGGTAATTGAAGATACTGTTCAATACGTCTCGAGTGCAAGGGAATTTTTCCGATGCAATTTCATATGTAACAAATATTACGTCTTCCTACAGTGCTGTATTTATTTTGGATGGAATTTACCTTATTGACATTTATTATCAGAAGTTTTTTAACAATTAACATAGATTGATTGGAATATATCTTTTAATGATCTTTTAAAACCCTGATAGCTTTTTCCGCTCATTTTGCAATTTTAAATGATTTTTTAGATGTCTCTCAACTTTGGGTCAATTAGCCTTAGTACAGTGAATTTATTCAACAAACTCTAGTTGGCGTTATTGTCAGCAGAAACGACGTTATGGTGATGCCAAAGCCGGCACATGAGGCTAACGATGTTCATTAGGTCACCCGGCACCAAGCAGGCAAAGTACCTGTAGAACTAAGTACCCTCCCCACTGCAGAAGGCGTTAGGTATTAATTTAATTCTAACTGCCCAAGTTATAGCTTCAAAAATCAGCTCATTACTTCTAGGAATGTATAATTGAAAGTCATCTTCATATAAATTATAACCACAAAACTTTATTTCAGATTTTAAGTCAATGATTAACATCGAAAACATTATAGGCCCTAAAACAGACTCTTGTGAGACACCGTCAAAGATAGGTACGAAATCAGAGATTCTATCACCCGAAGAGATATGTTTTTTTCGTCCACTTAGATAATATTTCATAAGGTTTTATTAACAGGGTGGGAAAAATCAAATTGAGCAACTAGTTTTTTTTAAAGCAACCGATGTAATATACTTTTTTAAAGGTTTTGGGAGAATCAAAAAGGACAACAATAGCTTAACAAACGTCTTCTGTAATTTTTGGCAAGACGGTAATGTAACTATGATTCTATTTGAAGCCAGGTTGGTAGGATTATAGAATCCTATCTCTCTTCACGGGGCTAGAATAGGATTAGGGCGAGCGGCTTGTTTATCTGCCTTATTGACAGGCAACCTTACTTCTAGTTTGTTCTCGTAATAATTTTATAAAAAAGATACCTCAACCAATTCATTGTTATCAACAATAAAAAGGTCAAGTAGTGACGAGGATATTCTGACAAAGTGGGTGGTATTAGAATTCAAAATATTTAATATTTAACTAAACGATTTTCATTCGAACTTCAGAACAGCAAATTTATATTTCTAGTTACTCTAGTCACTCTTTTTTTCCTATCCTCCAAAACTGCGTTAATAATATTCCGACATTTGAGCTTTGGCTATACCTTAAGAAAATATTCAGTATACTGTAACAGCCAGTAAAGCGTTTTCGAATGCGCGGCCTATTTCGCCAAGAAATGCTCGACTACAGGTGTAGTGAAAACACAAGATATCAGATAACTATACCAGAGTAAGAGTAGGTCCCACAGCTTTATTAGAAATACCTAAATTTTCAGGGCTTTAAAATTGGTTTGGCATTTAAAAATGTATAGAAAGTAAAAGCTACGAATATGTGCAGTTGAAGTAATAACAAATGTTCATAACCTCTTTAGATTCAGGAGCTAACTTTCTTTGTTGACAATGAGATTTTGGGACCTCTTGATATCTTTATTCCATTTAGTTTCTTGAGGAATCGAAAATTTTTTAAATATAATATTAATAAGGAATATTCAGTACAATGCACAAGTTGTAACTGTACGTATAGAAGTAATTCTTTGCCACGCAGTTACCACTTCTCGAAGATGACTATGCGCATCTTAGTACCAATAACCAATTCCCATTCGTTGTATATTCACAGGAACTGTAAAAACCGAACTCCATTCAGAAAGCTCCACCTAGCCCCATTTAAGTATCGATATACCAATAAAATCGATCACTACCCCTAGTCTTTTATCCTATCAGGAAATTTTTCTAAAAGCTCTTTCTTATCAGGATTTTTTGTGTATTGTCTGGGGCTTAAGCGATGATTGGTCCTAAAATTCGCGCAAACTCGATCCAATCGATGAGAAAGGTGGTGGCTACAGAATAGCACCGATACCAGAAAGCTTTATGCACGTGAAAGAAAAATTCTGCACAAATGCAGAGCTTTACGACACTCACACCTGAACGAGGTCGGAAATTCCATAGAACTCACAGAAAAAAACAAAACCTAATAGAAAACCCCCCACAGCGAGAAAGTAGAGCCCAATTTATTTACTGTTGAACTTTTACTGTGGAATTTAGTGGCGGATTTGTGAGAGTGGGTGAAATATCTGCACCATCATTCGCTACCACCACCCACCCACCACCAATATCAGGGTTTCCATAAAAATTCACTATTTCGCTAGGTCCGTGTTTTTATTGCGATATCCTTCTTCCTCCGGCCCATCCCACACCGGCGGCCCAGACTTATGTGCGCTCTGCAGTTTTTTAATTGACCGGCAAATTTATTTGATTCGTTAGACCGGGAGCCCCACATAGGTGGGCCGTTGTTGTAGCACGCTTAGTTCATTGCTGTTGTTTGGTCAGCATTTTGTGCACTTCCAGTACTCCTGATGACTTCCAACTACCGGTGTAGGATCAGATGGGTTTTTGTTGAGCTTGCTGTACCAGAAGAGTTTTTTATTAGATCGGGAAAAAACATGAACAGGCATCCTCATCCGTAATTATGGTGGAAATGTGCGAATATATTTTGCTATAGCACTGCAACCCTTGATTGGAATTCGTCCGCTCTACTCGGCAGCAAGACTTAGTTTTTTTTCGGGTCGTCCTTGGCTGCAGTAATCAAACTTTACAGAACACGGGAAACGGTTTGTCAATAAAAACTTGAGATGCTCTTTGAATGAAACTCCTTCAGGCGGTCAAATAAATATCCTTACTATTTGGGACGGTGGAAAAAGAGCCGGTTCTCTATGCTGTAAGCTGTTGTAAGGGCATTCCCCAGCCCATGTGCTCCCTTCGTATAAAAGGCAAATCGCTTCTGGGTTTGATACTGCTTCTTCAACTTACCACGGGGAACATTCTTGCAACCCCACTCTATGGCTCTATGGTTCGAGGGGACTCTAATGAAGATAAAAAATTATAACCATAAAACACAAAAAATCTATAGAGATTAAAAGCAGAGCCAACCCGACTAGTATAACCGAAAAAAAGTATTCTCGCAACTTTTTTCTATAAATTTTCTTTTTTCCTGCCTTAATCCAATTTTTCTGTATTTAATCTCCAGCTCATTTAATATTTTATTCCGACCTCGGGGTTATAGCGGACGATGGTGAGGTGAGGTGATGTGGTATCAGTGGCGGAAATGAGGGTGCTGGCGATGATGATGACGTCAACGACGGACTTAGAATTGAAAGAGCCAATAGTATCCATTAAACTGAGACGATCCATTACTCTGGCAGCTTCTCCACGTACTGCAGCCACTACTCTTCTCCTTTACATCCACGACATTTAGATAGTTATAAATAAGAATTAACGGACGGAAAAAAAACGTTTTCCTGAATTTATTCCCATCGGTTCGCTGTTAAGAGGCATCGAAAGGACTCTAGAACTCTAAGGATTCACATCAACATGTTAGGGATGTGAATATGGTTCAGAAGTGTTTGTTAGTGGGAAAGAAAAAATTCATTTGAATAAATTTTTATGATTGGACGATATTAATTTTATCTGGTTCTGTCCTTGGGTCTAGTCACCCTTTTAACATATTACTTAAGGGCTCGTGAGGGTGTTGTACTAGGGGTGTTGGTAATTGGGAATGGTATTGCCTGAAGTGCGCCAAATGTGATTTGTCTAGTGATAAATGCTTTTTGTTTACTTTTTAAAGATATTGAAAAAAATCAATGTGTTGTTGTTTGAATCCGGTACACAGGGTGTTTTGTTCGACTCGAATAAAATTATATTGCATTTCACTGGTCGTAGGAATCAATGTGGCACAATTTTTAGTACTCTGGCCAAGAATTATTGAATGGGTAGAACCTGTAGCTTATGATTCTCGATGACACTAGCGTCTACCGATTGTTTAAATTTTTTTTCCTGATCAAAAACTAATTATCCCAAGCCATTGTAACCATTAAGTGGGTTGGGATCCACGCTATAGGTATAAAAATTTTCAACAAGCATATATGGACTGTTTATTCGTCACTAGAGCCCTGATCTGTTTTATCAATCCAGCGATTATTTCTCCAATTTGAATATATTTAGAAAAGATTTTTTATCACTCATTGAAACCTGACAAATGTTTCCAACGAATCTATAATGTTTTGTGGAGTCCAAAAATTTTCCTTGTCTGTATTGAAATTTTATAGGATTCCTAATTTTTCTAGAAATTTGATCTTATGCCGATAAACTTGCATTCGATCCAAATATTTTACAATTTATCTGAATACCAGTCATTGAGGCAATTCTACCGACATGAATTCTATTCACGAAGCCTCTGGGATGTTACAATAATTTCATGCCAAAAACTGTGACTCACTTGCAACATTTGTCAGGTTAAAATTTTCCAATCTCTTGGTTCTTCCAACTAAACTGTACTGTGTGCATCAGAGGGTTCTACCCTAACCTTAGGCAAGGTTTTATTAAATGTAACATCAGTCCCTAGTGGCACTTGCGGTATTATTAATAACAATCAACGTAAGCTCATCTATCTTAAAAACGGTTCTACGAACCAAGAGCTTCCATTTCAATTGGTTTAATTTGAAATTTTTATGGATGGACCACAGGTGAACAGTTTGCAGTTCCTAATTAGATCGAAGGATCGACTGACCTGAATAAATGAGACGCAAAAGACTTAGTTTGGAATACTTATTTTGGGAAAAATGCCAAACATTTTAAAGAGGAGAGGTCCAAAAATAGAT
>QYTT01079602.1:9550-21418 GCA_006980735.1 Dasypogon diadema
TTTCAGTTGCAAAAAGATTTGAACACACGGGTTTCATTTTTTTCCCACAAGTTAGTCCCTAAAGCATGGATATCCTTTATTTTTTACAAGATCAATAAAATACTTGATTTGACAGCGGCTAAGGAAACTATTGCTAAATTCAAACACAGGGGTCATAGTTTTGCATTTTCTGAGTCTAGTAATTTTTAAAAGGCAAGATATTGTCTTGTTAACTTTATTGTTGTATTAAGAAACTGTAACCTAACAGCTTAGCCCTCCTAATAAGACAAAAGGTATAACATGATTTCGACTGTACCTACATATTAAAAGAAAAAACGATGGGTATCCATCACCGAAACATTTAAGTTCGTTGCGTTGTATTTTCAAAAAATGTTTTTAAATTTGATTTTTTATTACACAGTATGGCCCGACAAACGTAATCATATTACCACTGTAATTTTCTGTGTCAATGAGTTTGAATTGCCCAATAGCTTTTAAGAGATTTAATTCCTACAAGGGAGGAGGAGGAGAAAAAAGCTGCAAGTCATGTCCTTCTAGACAGGAATTCAATCAATTTTCAATCAGAATCCATTTCATCTGATCCACAAAACCCTATTCAAATTTCACGTTATTCACTTTGAAATTCCTCTTCTCGCTGCAATTCTCACAAAAGATGTAAATAGTTTGTCACATAAGACTACTCCAGTGCCCGCCTTACCTACAACCATTGAGGTGTACTCAATGAGTTCAATTTGAAGGATATCACGTACCAAAAGGGCCACATAGACATTTTCTCACTTTCAATTGTAAAATTCTATCTGGTAATTTTATTTCAGGTTGAAAAATCACCTCGACTAGGAAAATATCCACAATTCTGTCCGAAGTGAACAGGCTCCAGTTCGATCACTAAACCGATTATTCATTCAAGTGGCAAGGAATCGATAAATTCAACTTCGAAACGCGGTGGTGAGCGAATTGTCACAATAATCGAAATAAGAATGAATTAGTAGGGCACTCTTCGCTGTGGATGGTTGCAATTTTTCACTTGAAGTACATTTAAATTTTTCTCCGCATTCTGGCATAAATCACGACTGCTCCACTTGGGAAAATAAAGTTTGAACATACGTGACAGCAGGCGAACACATAAATTTGTGCATGAAGTGTGTGAAAATGACGAAAATGTATTACTTTTGAGCTAAGAGTTAATGCAGAAAGGAAGATTGCCCCGAATGGCAGTTTTATTTGAAACCAAATCTACGCGTTATTTATATGTCCTCTCTCATGTGATGTGCTTCCCTGACTTCGCATACTAACGCTTTGTGCCTGAAAATTTATGCCATGTTCAGTCTGTTTACTGTGTGACGAATGTGTTGAATTGGGCAACAGAACGAATTATGGCAATATGTGATTTGAGGAAAACTTTGCTGAATTCAGGCGGATAAAACATTGACACAATTTTAATCTCGTTTCCTTAGCATGACTAGGATAGTTTGAACAATCAGAAACATTTAAAAAATCTTTCTCTACAACGAGTACAAGGAAGAGAAAATTTAGCAAAATATTATGATCAATACTATCGAAAAAATCTAAAAGAACTAGGTAACCAATTTCACCTTTGTCCAATGCAAATCTCAAGCTCAGGGGACAATCCTATAATGCACACAACACACCCATTCGGCGGAAGGAAATTGGGAAATTTTAACCTGACAAATGTTCCAAGTGAGTCACATTTTTTTGGCATGAAATTATTAGGTACTGTGCAACATTCCAGTGGCTTTGCAGATACAATTATTGTCAGTATTATTACCTCAACCACTGGTACCCAGATAAATCGCTGTGTCCTGTGCGGGATTCGAACCCATTTGAGAAATAAGAGAGCCTATTCAAAGAGTCGACAAAGGGCAATACGACTAAATAAATGAGTAACAGCTCGCAATATATCTGATATTAAAAACTTAAGGAATTAAGGCGAAATGCCGTCAAAATCAACTACCTGTGATTTTATGTCTTATAAAGCTATAACAACGCCATCATCCTTCACACAACGAAATGTAAAGCCATCAATAATTCAATCAGTTTTCGAAAACACTAGATACTGCTCACGGGATTGAACAAAAATACTGATATTGATAGAATAATTACACTCAGGTGACAAACACAAATATAATGCAATTTAAACTTAAAATAGAAAAGGTATTGAAACAATAAATTAAACAAATTATCTGGACTTCATAAGGCAATAAGTACTGAAAAAACCAACCCACACTCTAGTCATATGAATAGTCATTACTTTTTCTAATAACTGTCACGTTTACTGCAATAATGAAACTGTGTAAAATGTGCACTTTACACCACATTTTGAAATTAGATTTTTTTTGTTCTCAATACCAGTATTAATAAAATATATATATATATACTTTTTTATGAATATGTTTCCGGGAAAAAGCTTCTTTTTACGCATCGCATTCTCTGACCACATCAAAATAATTTTTGCAATGAACAAAAATTTCTCTGTTATTACTTTTTTATGAAATTTCAAATTGAATAAACCGCAGCGAATCCCATTAAAAAGTGTAGAAAACTCTCCTGCATACATACATGAGCTGAAAAGTGCTAACGAATTCACACCAGACTGAATCACAAATTCGCCTTGTGTGCCAATTAAATTCATCATGCCTCGGATAAAACGATGATTTCAATTTAAAATTAATTAATCAGGATTTTCGGATGTAGCACCCTTTTAATTATAATCATCAAGAGTTTGTAATTTATTAAAAACTCATGCTCGTGCCGTGAACACCATAACCCAGTTTTCTTTCTCAGTCTTTTTTCTTCAAACGTGTATGCTCCCTGATGTGTATCCCATTCGTTGCACACGACCCACAGACAAGATTTTTTTTTGAATATGAAATTTTAATTAAGCCTGGATTCGTTATCACTTTCAATTAGATACTGGACGAATATACATATTTTCATGTTTTTGGATAGAAAAAGGGATCCTTGCGTAGAAGGTCATGCCCCTGTATCTTTGCACCCTAGTTCCTATCTACCCATGAGTTTATCTTGGAGTTGTGGCTTGCTTTTCATTACTTCTCTATAGCTTCACTAGGATACCTTATTTGATACGGTGGAAATATGTATACCTTTTCGAGTAACATGCTCCTCCTTCCCCTTACACAAAACCAATAGTAACATGCCACGTAATGGCTAGAGAGAATTGCGCATCAAAAATTAATTTAACGCGAGTCGAGTCTAACCTTAATTGATTCAATTAATCGCCATCTTCTCGGTCCAAGTCGTGCGTGCTTTTATGTGCTACAAATTAAATGCCCAGGAATCGCCATATAGCCAAGCCACATGCGCATGCTCATCATAAACAGTCAGAATTGAATCTAATTATCTTTGGGGAGAGTGTTTACTTTAATAAACGATGGAGCATACAAAAGAGAATCCATCAGGCTATCTAGTAGACACGGTTCTGTGCTGGATTGGGAATATATTTCAATTTGTTTTCCTGTCGAGAACCTTCAGCTAAACAGAAGGCAATAAATTGTGCCTAGTTTCCCTCTTTGTAAAGTTCACATGAAAAAGTTGTGCCTATATCCATCCAAGCCAACGAAAATATTCCAAGAATGTTTCGAATTTCAATCAAATTTGGATGTGGATGTGGATGTGGATGTAGAAATTTACATTTTCTTCACACGTTTTGAAATTTGATGACACACATCGAACAGAGACAAGTGCACCTATGGCACCGAATTCAAAGCCTCAGAATATTGTGCTTACTTCCGAAACAGCAAGAGGAAAATGTTTTGACCTTCGCATGAGTGAAAATCATTAATAGACTCACGTTTTCTTTATTCACGGGAATTTACGATTCAATTGCTGATAGGCGACGATACTTCGAAATGTCAGAGGACCATACAACTTTTCATGGCATCGAAAAAACATTCATCAAGGAATTTCCATGCACATAAAATATTTATTTAAATTTTCCACCAGGCAAGATAAGACATAACAAACAGCTTCAATGGTGGGGGGATGAAGTGTTTTCCAATAAGCAAAATTTCTCTTGCATATTATTTGATGCGGCATGAGTAATTAGTTTTTGAAACTAGAGTGTTGGGCGTTTTGCTTGATTTAATGATCAAAGGATTTAGTGCCGGGCTTAAGTTATTGATTAAGCTTGATGAATGCACATATTCCACATGTTTACACATCTTATCTGGAGTAGTAGATCAGACTCAAAAACTACTTACAGACGTGTAAACAAATCGTTTGCCTGAATGCTTTGATTTAGTTAATTGAAATTATTGTGATTAACTATGGTGTGAATGGAATTTGTCATCTATGCTATGTTTGTAATGGATTCAGGACCCGGTATAATTAATTTGCACTGAATGGAATGAATTTTAAGCAAGAAGTGCACCCAACAGTCTCAGGCTTGACTTTTACAACAATTTTCCATAAAAGTTTATTTGGGGAATTTCATGGGTTTTAAATTGTGCAATATTTTGTGGATTTCAATCAGTGTGAGCCAGCAACAACATCAGTACCTTGGGGCGGCTACAAGTTCGAACAGATCTTGTGATTTGATCTTATTAGAAGGAATCTCGAGTAACTCCAGACAAGCGCAGAGGTTTTGGATTTAATCTTACTGAAAAAAAACTCGACTGACTCTCACCATACTTCATCGGCCTAAAAACTTACGAAGGACCGTGTGCTGAACAAGACATTCAGCACGGGAAGCTACTCTATTCGATACTCGAGTTAGTATATCGATGATCGGAGCAGAATTTTTGAAAAGGTACGATTTGGTAGCTTATCTGAAACACATAAAACTGGTAGACTCTTTAATAAAAAAAAAAACTAACTCTATCTAATTTTCATTCAATATCAAAATCAAGAAATATCAAAAATTTTCACCTCCCCCCTGCACTTCTCTCTCCCGTCGCAACATTTCAACTATCTATCAGAACGAACTCATACGACCCCCCTATAATCCTTGCAATCTTTCCCCACCACCTACGAGGGACAGTCCCGTAATTTAGTGTTTAATTTTTAATGTTTAATAAACCGTTAAAACAATAAGTTATCTTCTCAGAACTGCAAAAACTGTTTACCTCCTGTTTGAATTTTTTCTTAGAATCCTTAAAAAATCCGGTTTGTTACCGAAACGCTGAAGAATATTATTCCCCTTCTAGTTAGGTGTTTTCTACTGAATAGACAACAGCGGGTAGAAGCAAATGGCGCATACTCCTCCTTCCTGCTTTTAATTAATGGGGTACCGCAGGATTCAGTATTAGGTCCTCTTCTTTTCAGTCTATATATTAAATGACACTGTACATGATGTGCAGCTATATTTAAGCGGACCCCTCGGGTTATTTGAGAATTGCCTCTCCAGGGTTAATGCTGGTCTGGATGAAATTTACAAATGGTCTATCAATATTAGGATAATGTTTCAATACCGTTTGTCAACTGTGTATCTAATTTAGGAGTAAAGATCAATAGTCGTCTAACATGTTGCGACCAGATCAGGGTCACACTCTTGGAAAAATATATAGTGGATTGTGTAGGCTATGGCTGTCGGCTGACATTCTGCCTTTCATTTTACGCTTAAGGTTTGTAAAGACGCTTTTGCTGCCTTTTTGTGGTTATGAAAGCTTAATTTTTCCGAAACTTGATTCTGTGTGCAAGCGTAGGTTGGATGTCGCTTTTAATGATTGTACATGGTTTGTTTTTTGGCTATGCCGATATGTGTATGTGTCACTTTTTAGATCATCTATTTTGGAATGCCCTCTGAACACATTTTTACATCGAAAATCTTTGATATTCCTATTCAATATAACATTAACCAAGGAAACTAAATATTTATTTGACTATTTGCAGTTTTTGCTGTCTCCGAGAGGACGCAGATTACGTGCACCTGTCCTTAATACTCTGACTAATGAGAGATCTTACTTTGTCCAGGTGACTCGTCTTTGGAATTCTCTCCTTTGTCATATCCAGTATGCTTCTTCTGTCGATGAATTTAGACGATTCATTTGCAGCATTAACCTTTAAATTTAGCCCTTAATTAAATTGTGCAGTATTTCTAACTTCTAGTTTGTTGTTTTAGTTTTAGCTCTGTGTAGTTATAATTCAGGCGGCTTCGTCTTCTTACTTACTGTATCTTTTGCTATTAATTAGTTATTGTCCTGATGCATTATTGGCTGGCTTTACCATATATGTACTATATAAGATCTTAAATCTTATGTACATAATTGTGGAATAAATGAATTGAATTGAATATCGACGTACAAAGCGCATCAAACGAGGAAAGACAATCGTTCGCGTTTTAGAATCGGGTACAGAAAATGGTGTTTTATGAAAAAATATTAAATTGCAGAATAATTATGTTTATCAAATACAATTTCTAAGGGCAGTACGAAAACGCGTAGTCATTGGTAAAATGGAAAGGTGCCGAGATATTTTCACGGAAAAAAGATCTAGATTATTGGGTCATTGCTCAAAACTGGAAAACATTCAACAACGCGAAATCGCCAGAATGAAGAGCTTATCTCGCCCACCTGTGCAAGGAATTGGGAATTTTCTAAAGGAAAACCTATCACTCACTAGCAGACGTAGAAGAAAGAATCTATGGAAGGATGAGAAAAACGACCCTTAGAACGGACAGAATAATTATTTCTACAGGCCGCAGACAATGTTTTGCACCTGTAAGGATAGTGCAGGCAGATTTGAATGAGCAACAGGCCACTTCTCCACTGAGGGAAGGAGTGATGTAGAGTATCCAGCACTCCAAAAATTAAAAACCTTATTTGCATTCGATTTAGTCACCATAATTTATCGTCCTAAAAACTTGCGAAACACCCTGTATTGTTCGTGAGAGAATCAGAAGTTTGCTCCGCCTTCCAACTCGGTAACAGGTCAGCCTTTTGTTCAGAATATACCGTTCTATAGATTCGATGCCCAGAAAGGTAACTCGACGCTTTTGTCTTGTGGGTATTCCGAAGGGTGTGTTGCAGTCTATTCGACGAAAACATCCTTCAATTTAGTTCCGGAATCATTGCAACTAAGCTTTCGGAACTTCATCTGTGCTGAGTCTATCAATGTGCTGCTAATACTGCTTGTATTGTTTACACAGCCTACTCTACAAGAAATCAGCAGACTACGAGAATTTTGCTCTACTTGATACAAATGATGATGTCAAAATTTCTTTTAGCACGGTATAGAGAACACAAGGAATGGTAAGCCCAAGGACAGGCACCGAAATTTTTGTTTATATGACGTCACTGCGTCAAAGTTTTCTATACATTTTAAGGAATTTTTGGTTATACTGCTAAAAAATGTTAAACTTAGTAATGAATGAAATATGGTCAGGAGAACATTATTGCAAGGAGATAAATAAAAATAAATGCAAAATATGCAATAAACGAGTGCGGCGTCTGCCAATTCTACACGTCGCCAACGTGTATTTCACGTCTGGAAGCATCCCTCGTCCTACGAAGACAGGTTAATCAATATGAGCATGTCGCAGCTTCTTTTACAGCTTCTAGGCCATCAAAATTAGTTTCTTTGAGGTGCGATTTTATTTGATAGAACAAGGGACTGCAGGGCGGTGCAGTTGAAATGTTTTTTGGGCGCAGGTCCAACTTTTAAAAAAAGGTTAATGCAAGGAATAGTGACTAATTGCAAGAAAAAAGTTTATTATAAATGAGAAGGTGCGAAACAAAAACCGATAAATCCATTTGCGAAGATACCAAAAGCCTTCTATTAAAAAAAGATAAAAAATGATAAAATTGAATTTATCGGTTTTTGTTCTGTACCTCGACATTTTATTCCCTTCCTTATTTTATTTTAACACATTTTTCCGATAAACTAAACTTAACTAAAATTACACACAAATGTTTACTTACTAATCTGTTCTGAGTTCGATTAGGTTTGAAAGTCGGGAAACTTACCTGAAATTAAAGAAAATTATAAAAATTAGCTACCTTTCATTGCCGGCTTTTACTTTAGAAAATAATTATTAGTTTCTTCCAAGAAAAATATTTTCTGGGAAGACGTTTTAAAAGTGGAGCCATTAAAAGTGTACCTGTAAAGTTAAAGTGTGCCAAAAAATTTTAAGTGCGCGTTCTCAAACCGTAATGCACTCAACCAACCAGTTTTACATAATTCCGATTTTAAGTGATGTGGAGGAAACATCAAAACGAGTTGAATTCGTGCCAAGCAGGTAAGTGAAATGGATCCATGTCGCTCAGTCGCTGGTCAAGTAAGACAAGACGATGCTGTAGAAAACGACGGCCAACACCAGCAAGCAAGGTAAATAAACTGCTAATTGAATGCATTTCTCATAAACATATCTCAGAAAGTTTATTTAGCAATCATATTTAGATTCCATGCGTTTTCCAATTCAGCGATCATTTTTGTACGCAACTTTTTATTAGTCAAGTTAAGAGTTAATGTGAGGGTGGAACACTGTAAGGAAAGTGTCCTGTATTCTGGTAAAATGAATTTATAAAAAAATTGTGGGGATCTGTAGAGCTTAATACAGCCGAAAATACATCATGCATCGAAGAATGCACGTAAAATAAACAAAGGCGGTTTTAAGATATTTTTAAAAATTTCAGCCGCAGAATAGCAACTCAAAATAGTCTCCACGTGCATTGAGAACTCGACTTTTTTCCACAGCACACCATAAATTTTAAAAGCTACATAAAATGTCTATTTTTGTTTAATTTGAAAGACTCACTTTTCGCTTTTCAGACGGCTAATTAGAAAGCTCGAATAATAAGTAGAATTTTAAGAACAGGTTCCATGGGCAGATCACTTGACACAAAGCTTGGAGTTACTTAGCTCAATCAAATGAACCAATGATGATTCACTCAGCTTTTTTTTTGTTACTCCATTGTATTTTTTTCTCTTCTTTTCAGATTACAAGAAGAAAAAAACTGTGAAGCAGGTACGAATTTTTAATGTCGTTCCGAGTTTATTCATCTCAGAGTTTGCTTATTTTCGTTATTCTCAAAACAAACCGCACTAAAATGTCTGAATGTCGAGGTCCTGAGGTTTTGATAAATTGAAGTTAAATGAGAAGAAAAACGGCATGAATTCCATTGAATACATTGTACTTGTGTTTCACAGGAAAAAATAAAAAATGTATCACGAAGCTTCTCACGAGATTGTATAGAACGAGTATGAATGACAAATATTTAAAGCAGTTTGTTGCTCAGTTAAGACTTCAGCTTATTTGTGAGCTTATTTATGACACATTTGAATTCTGAAGCAAAATTGGTAAGCTTGTTGGGAAAAACTTTTATTTTAGACGAATCTTTTACTTGGACCGCATTTAAGATTTCCCATTAATCAACAATATTTATTTTTGGTTGAAAAGTTTTTTCATCACGTGGAACAATACGAAGTAGATGAGGAAAGAGAAATTTTTTTTTCTATATTTTTGTTGATTTTTAACTTCCCATTGGGAAATTATTGTAATGGGTCAGATTTTTCGAATTGAAAATTTCGACATGTCTCCATGTTTCGAGGCCCCTAGAGTCCGAATCCATCGTTTTTAGAGAGATGTCTGTACGTGAGTGTGTACGTACGTTCGTGAACTTTTTTCGTCGCGAATATTTTGAGAACAAAAAATGATTTCAACTCCGGACCAATTTCATTCGACGCATAATTGCATAATGAACGCCTAATAAATTTTGCAAAAAATTTGAATTTGCGGAAGTTGGCAGTGTGGGTAGACCGACCAGTCGTATACAATTTATTTTATTATTTGATTTAGACCACCTAAAAAATATAACTACTGTGAATCGTTTTAATGGTAAAAACCCATCGAAATATCTTTCTACTTCATCTTAGTAAAAATTCGTATGGACTATAAACATTAAAACTGTTTAAAAGTTTCTTTAAGTGTGAATAACGAGAAATATTTACAATCTTGGCTGGGAAAACAAAGCATATTTAACCCATTAGAGCCCAACTACAAGGACATATTTAGAACAACTCGAAAAAAATTCAAATAACAACTCGTTTGGGTGTAACATTGAACTTTATTCACAAAACAACACAAAACAAATTATGGAATAACTTCAGCAGCAATATAAAAAAAAAAACAAAGTACAACTCTCAAGGGGAATTTAGAAATTTTTAGAACGAGAGCAAAGCAAAGTCAATACTCTCAGAAGCATAAAAAGGCATAAAGGAAACGGGAGCAATATTCTCAAGAGAAATTTTATTGCAGAGCAAAGCAAAAATTTTTAGTAATTAACAAAAATAAAAAAAGGAAACTTTTTTAATTTAAATCAATCAAAATTAATTAAAATTGTTTTCGGAAACATTTATTTATAATTGTGATGCATTTTTAACGATTGAAAAAGGAAAAAGTAATTTAAAAATAATAACTTGGGAATTTCTCAATACTTTTCGTCAATACTGACATTTTCTTTAGTTCAATCTAGTTCGTTTTCCATTCGACAGGTGCTCCCACTCATTAGTGTTCTGTTCGTTCTTTGTCCCTTCAATTCAATTAAAATTAAAAGTGATGCCGAAAGTTGCTGACATCAATCGAAGTATCATGATTAGTTCACTGACTAAGTTCTTTCTAACAAAACTCGCTTGAGACAACAAACCAATTTTCTCCAAAACACCCAAAAATTAAAGATGATTACTTTTTTGAATGCGTTCTAAATCCCGCTCAACTTGCTTCTGTGGTGTTGTAAGTGTGTTACCGATGTATAGAAAAACGGTATAGGTTGATTATATATGATCACGTCACCAAAGGCCGAAAACGGACTTGAAGTTATTGAATGCGACACTATTTTTTACATAGATGAGGCGCCCATGGAAGAATATTGTCGATTTCCAAAGGTAAAGAAGGATAGAAGGAGAGGTTAAATCAAGTACAGAATCGGAAGAAACGAAGCAAAAAGCCAGAGTTTACTCTTCTCAGGATAACAATAACATGATCGCTGCAGACATTGCTTCATTAAACATAATTCCCAAGATGATTTAATGTAATGTTGTTTAGCGTTAAAGATGGGCAATTTTACATATCAACAGCATGCCGCATAGTTTTTAACGAACGTTCGAACTTGGTTTCAGTTCGCTTTTTAAACACGAACCTGTACTGCACGTGTATTGAAAACACAAACTACACGAATATTAAAAAAGTTCGAACTACAAGCATACTGCAGAGGTTCGAACTACATCATGTGTATAGAAAACACGAGAGTAGTGAAAGTTGTAGTAAATAAACAATATGTATTGATCCTGCATGCTAGGAGGACTGATCTGATTGTGAAATGGAACATTCGTTGAGTTACTAGTTATCATTCGATTTAAGATGGAGGCGACGGTCGCGTCAAAATAATTAAGTAGATCATCTACAACCTTCAAGACGAGTGGCAGGAGCAAGACTTGAAAACATTAACGTCGCCACAGAGAACTACAACCTAATTGTTGTGAGAAAGTCGAAGAAGTGCGTCCTCAAGTTCAGCAGCCAATGAACGAATGCTTGTCCACACTGTGAGAAAACCTCAATAGATATGAAATCTACACTTTCATTTTTTGACATTTTTTGATCTTGTAAAAAGGTTGATTACCTTCAAAGTAACACAAATGTAAAATTTAAAAACTGTTAATTCGTGAACACGTTGAGTACTCAAAAGTTTTCATAGTTATGAGAAAGTAGAGCACGGGCGATAAATTATTAAATTTGTGGCAAATTAATACCTCACGTAAGAAGCTTATTCCGTAAATATCAAAATCATGTTGTCTTATGATTGTAAGTTATAAGCTCGGTAAATTTTCTTAGATAAAATACCACAAAACCTCAAATCCTTAATTAACTTTAATGATAATTTACAATTCTATACGGTG
>QYTT01079603.1:0-13753 GCA_006980735.1 Dasypogon diadema
AATTATTTCAGTTGTTTTAACATGCAATTAGGGCGATTGGACTACTATTTCGGGGCAATTATAATTTTCCTCGTGCGATTGGTTAAGTTTACATGCAGAAATATGAGCAGCCAGCAGATCTTCCTGTATATGAATGTATGTGCGGATGATGAATGGGAGATGGGAGATTGCCTACTAATTGTAATATTGTTAATTTCGGGGAATTTAAATCTGGTTGGGAAATTATTCGGAACAAGAGAAGGTTTTATCAAATTAAGCGATAAAATGGGACTGAAGATTTACCATTTTATTGGAAAAAGCTCTTTTTTACTGGAGTGCATTATGCTGGGTCAATGCCCTGATTGTTCACGTAGAGGAAGCAGGATATGCTGTCAATAATCTATGCAATATTTGTAATTAAAGCATTTCATGAGTGAGACACCTATCGCAAGGCCTACAATAAGAAACTTAAGATATTGAAGAGGAAAAACGAAAAAAAATATTCGATGAAAAAGTGCATGGTTGCGTTTCCTTATTTTGAGATACATTCACTCTGGATGACCTGATAAGTCCAAGAGAACTTGGGCTTGATGGAATTATACTTTTACTTTGCATTTTCTTTTTGTAAGGCTGTCGGTACGACCTTAAATTCGCTCGGGTAATTAGCAGGAAGGTTCCCCAGGGCGGACTAATCAAAGTGATCAGAGCAATTCCGTTTCTTCAGATTCTCCTTTTTCCTCTCTTTTATAACAGTTTTCTTCTGGGCTTCCTGTCGCAAGAGCCAATTGATCCTTATTTTGGTAGCAGTAGAATTTTTTGGAAGGGGCTTATAGCTCTTAGGTGATTTGAGCAGATCTTTCTTAAACCCGGAAAATTGGCCTCAACAGACCGTTCATTAATTCATGAACTAGAGAAAACCTTGGGCATAATTTTCCGGGTGAAATTTTTGCTTACGTTTTACTAATGGGATAGAGTTGAATACAATGGATAGATGAGTCGATAGCACAAGTATTTGGATGCCTCTGCCCCCTACCACAGTATATGCATACATGCACGGAATATATTTCTAAATTATTTTTCTTCATTTCTAGCCGTTTCTTCCATTAAAAGAACTTGAAAGAGATTGTAAATCTTTTGTTCATGTTGCCGTGCTATTACTACCATCACCACGTTCGACATGAAGAATAGATCACCAATTTTTGAGTACCCACCCTTACCATCCCCATAAAATTCAAGAAATTTTAATAATGCAAAAAACTTATTCATGCTTTCGAGGCAATTTTCCGGAGAACATGGCAAGATACAATGCCCATTTAATTCATCCCCCTCAGCTCAGTATAAATTTCAATATTCATCGAAGTTGAGGCGGTCGGAACGATAATGGAAACTTCCCACTTTATAAAAATCAAAGTTTCCGTATACAGTTGCCGGGGATGCTGGTTTTTCGCACAAATTTAATTTGTCGGGTGTTCTTGCTCCATTTATGAATTATAATGGCAGTTTGTCTAAGGAACAAAATTCATAACTCCATTTCGGTGACGTTACTAGTAACTAGTGCTAGTAAAGTGCTTGTCGGATGCTGCGGCGGTTAGTTATACACCAAGACGCCAACTGCAATAATTATTGCGTCCCATAAATTATAAGACCGTATAAATAATTGAGTTTAAGTAATGCAATTGCACGCTGCCATTAATCACCCGAGATAAGCTTCTTCCCCTGCTGGAGCTTTGCATAGCACTGCATTTCCGTCGTTCATCTCCATTGCGTTCGTTATGATTTCACCCCCCGGCCCAACCCGCAACGGATACTTCAGCCCACCTCCTGTTCACCCTGCCAGCTAAGGTTTAAGAAATATAACATTTTACAACATTTAGATTAACGGAGAAGCCACAATTTACACAAGTCAGACGGTTACTTCTTTTGCTAGTCAAAGGGATGACCAAAAACAAAGTTGTAGAGAATAGCTGACGGGGGATGAAAGGAGTTCAGCTGGGATCCTGGGGATGGAGCAACGTTTATTTGATGAGCAATGTTTGCAAGAAATTTGTGGAAGGACATGTTTCCATCTTTTTTTATTGCAATTAAACCCTTGTGCTGTTTGATCCGGGGAGAATTTCCCGGATAACGACAAAAACGAGGACGATTAACCTGCAAAATTGTCCTGCTCTGTGTATGGCGACACTATACAAAACTAGACGACCTGGAAACTTTTCGGTTTTATTAAAAAGATAAATGGCAACGATAAAAGTTGGTTGGCACGAGCAAACAAAGAAAAGATACAAAGTTAAATAAAATACAAGACAAAGTGATTTTTGAGAAGGAAGCTATTGGGTGGGAAGTTTACTAGTTGTGGAAGTTCCGAAACTTTGACGAGGTGAAATATCTAAATTAAGGAGGAAATGAGGGTTTGTTCATATCTCTAAATGGACTGCGAACCTCTGCAGGGGATGTCTGAGGGGTTGTCTTGCGTGTCGTTTGAAGTTATGTGACAAATAGTTTTGGTAATAGCAGAGGAGAAGTTGTTACGTTTACCGCGTAAACAGTTTGCATATTTCTGTATTATTGGGAGGGGAGTGTAAGTTCTATGCAATGTAATCAATAAGAGGCCTCCAAACCACCCACAGATACTAATTTTGCACCTGTCGTAACATTTCTAAAGTTCGAACTAAATACCTGCGAATCGGAGGAATACGAAGAGAGTGTTTTTTATCGAAGACAACGGTGCCTATATAAGATCTTTTTCCCAGGAGCTATATAGTTCTTGTTTGGCCACAGGATGTTGTTAAAGCTTTTGCAATTACTTTTATACGTATCACAATTCTTCCGTTTTCTGCCAATTTTTTGTATTATATTCACACGGTCCACGGTGCAGTGCAAATTGATTACACTCCGAAGTATACCCTTGTTTTTTTAATGAGAATATATACCGCTACTACATATACAGCCGTACCAACATTCCTTATAAATTCAGGCTCCCATTTAGATATCGTGGTACACTTTGTTGAACTGAAATTTACAACACCAATGCCACTAGGACGCCCAGTTGTAATCAAATCAGTCCAAATAGAGTCGATAGATCATAGCAGGAGCCATTGAAAATTTAATTTGAACCGCACTCCGTGCAACCGTTGAAACATGAATCTGTCACCACCACCGCCACCACCACCCACTGGTTTCATCATGTTACTCCCCTACCCCACACACCATCTGTGTGAACCTGAAACCATTTTAACCTGGTGCTGAGCAAATTTTTTCACCCCGAATTTTTCAAATTGTGCTAAATGGATTAAATTCGGGAAATTCTTTAATCTCCACCTGCTGGTTACATGTACACTGTTCAAGTATAGCCGAATGGGAATATCAGGAAAAATGAAGGCAAACATATACACCGGCATTGAAAGAAAGGTGAAAAAAAAAACGTTGTGTAGCCTCCGATGATAAATTTCCAATTTCATTTCGGTCAGTAAATTTTATTGTTTGTGTTCATTAGCTGCACTTGTGACAGGTTTGCCAATTTTTATCCTACCACTATTTGTGACAACATCGAAATGATTTACGGTTTTGATACAGGAACGGAAGGACATAGAGAGAAAAATTCCTACAATAATTTCCAGGTGTTCTTTTTCTGACGGACACGTGGATTAAGGAGGAATGATGAATATAATTGTGCCACGGATGGCAGTCTTCCGTAAAAGAAAAATGCTGGTTAACAGTGGAGTTAAGATAGAAACTGAGGACATGTTCAAGATTATGGGGTCTTGAGTTAATGATTAATTTACGCAAAGCAATCCCCAGTAGAGTGTTTATGACACCGCACTGAAAAGCATCCTAGTACTAGTGTAGGCATTGCCCATGCAAAACTTAGTCAGTTCGTTTCATTATTAATCAAGAACTTTCGCATTGGTGTTTCATTGAGAGGTTATTAATATTGTAAAGTTGTAGGCAATATTTAGCTTCCGTTGAGAGACCGAATCAAGTTTGCAAAAATTTTCACAACCGTAAATATTTAAAGCAACTACAATATAAATGTTTCTACTAGAAGAATCTTCGTTTCTTGTGGAACAGGGTTGGGGAGGAAAGCATAGATCTTACCAAGTAAGCTATCAATATCAATCGAGCAAGATAGGGCACAGTTAAAGATTACTTTAACACTTTTGAAAGAGTTTGTTTGTTTTTTTAGCCTACATATTTAATTAATATTGAAAGCAAAGGAGGGCCAAGTATTGAACCCTGCGGCCCATCAGATGACACTTCAAGAAAGACGGAGAACATTTTTTTTGAAGTATGTGAGACCACTTTGAATTCAGGCCACCCTGTGGATATTAAATTTCTACATCCAAGAATATTAAGTAGGCGGGACGGATTCTATTGGTAGTTCAACTGCCCGATCGATTTGGTAAAAGCAAGAATACGTTTCCACCCCTGATACAATTCATCAAGGAAGTGGCGTTCCAAGTGTCTAAATTTTTTCGCCGAGAGTAACGGACAGTGGCAAAAAAAGTGTGTCAATGTCTCTGTTTTCTCTTCACATCCCCTACAATCGACATCGTTCGTGCGAACGATCCTGTGTTGGTGTGCCCTTTAGGAAGCTATTCTAGTCGGAGGAAATACTGCTGCAAAAAAACAGTTTGGCGATGTCCACAAAAATACGACTATCATTTCATTTTACTACGATCCTGCTCCAAATAAATAGGCTAATTATTTATTTTCCTCGTTTTTTTTCCTTTAATTTTTATTAATGACTTATTACTCCTCAATTTTAATCCATCTTACAATTTTACTCACGACAATACCCTACGGCAAGTAGCATAGTTTTTACGAATCCAAAAGTAAATGCTCTCTGATCCTCTCAAATGCATCCAGTGATCAAATCCATTGTATTATAGTATAATTCAGATGTAAAATAGTCATATGTGGAGCCTCTTGTCCTTCAAAAGCAATTTCAAGCAGCAGTGAAATCTCATGAGTTACGCGATTTTGTAACTTTGTTGACATAAAGTATCTAAACTTCTACTCAACATCCTAACTTCCCTTTAACGTGTTCCTATTTTTTGTCCTTCAAAGTTATGCCATGACAAAATATCTCCCGAGCTCTGACCACACCATAACAAGGAAAAATACCAATAATTGTGTTCGTTCATGGGTTAAGAGTGAATTGTGGCCTTGAAACCTTCTTGAGTTTATAAAAATTTCCAAACACAATGAAATTTTGATTTCTCCAACCTCACGATTGCCTTGATTCTAAGCTCTCCACTTCTTTTGTAGCATTAAGCTGCTTCCCACGTTGTTTTCTTATTTTAATTTTCAAACGTATTTTCGTCTTCACAACAACACTTTATTCTATTTCAAAATTTGTCCGCTTATTTCCGAGATTTATGTAGTAATGACAGCGATGGATTCCCCTTACCAACTCCTCTCCCGAAGAAATGCTTTCGTTCAATTCAAACCTCCAGAAACTTGAAAATTGCAAACATGTGATGAACAAACATTCCCCTTAAATTCCCGAAAATTTTATTAAAGTTTCAAAATAAATTGGAAGAGTACTGACCTAACATAATTCGAGAGGGTCACATGTTTGTTTTTACACAACACCAATACCCCTTCTGAATTCACCAGCACAGAAGGAATTCATCGGAGGGTAGTGGAAATAGATTCCACAAATGGAACAAATAGACAAACTTTCACCAACCCGCTTCCCCTACGGACCTTTTTAAACAGAACATATCCTGGGGTGGACAGGCGCAGTAGAGCATTGGAGTAGAAAGACCTTCTAACCTACATTCGAGTAAATAAGTCATCCTCATCCAAGTTTCAGGATTCAGTTGTGAAAAACCAGCAGATAGGTGAAGGTACGCACCACGTTTGTTTGAGGGACAAATGTGTTCCGGTACTGCCCAACACGTAAATATTGATCTAATCACCAATTCCATGCTGAATCCTCCATGTCAATTTTTAATAAGATTTGTAGAGAGATACGGACTGGAGTATCAGTGAAGTTATTTCCCAGTGGAGTTGGCAATAAATAGACACAACTGGAACAGGGCTATAATATGGCTTTATTCAATTAAAACTGGAGCTAAATGAAAAAAAGCAAAATTTGATTAAAAACCCCCACTTTTTTCATGAAAGTATAATTTACGTGTAGTTTTTGAACTGGTCTCTGGGGAAGCTGGGGAGTCGTTGTAGGATGATAAGATTCAATAATGATGTGAGAAATCTTCTTAGCGCACTTAAGAGCATTTTTGAGAAATTTCTCTACTTTAAGAACAATCTAACTACTTATAGGCCTACGGCCTACCTAACGACGAAGAAATAAAGCACAAGAGATAAAATCGTTTCCAGGAAATTTTTTCCGTCGTTAACCCTCGACTGTTGTAAATTGACGAAATTCTCTTTCCGATGCGGTTTTACTAGAAAATCGTATAACAGTAAATAACTGGAAATATAAGCGTTTTCCAGCTTAAAGACTTCCTCATTTTATGGAATTTGTATCCATGCCAGCTCTTAACGAAGTTATTTTTATTGTCCCACTCTCATTTTCTAAAAAACAGGTTCAACGACTAAAATACAGAACAAACGCAATTGTGTAAAACCACTCGAACTACTTGTCAGAAGGCCTATCGTTTTGTAGATATGGAGAGTTACGTGGACGTAGTAACATAAGTATTATAGAGAGGCTTTTCTTAATGATTATTTTCGTGATGACATGAATTTAATAAAGTCGAATATAAACAGGAAAAGTCTTCAGGATAAAGCTCTTGCTATTCCCCGAAACCTTCAAGTGATTGCGTACGCATTATTTAAAGCAGTGTTCCAGGAACCCTTCACTATCAGCAAATTTTGTACATGTACACTTAAAGAGATCATTATATCGCCTGAACCTGACTTTTACGTCATTCCACCGCTGAAATTTCCCAGATCCAGTCCAAGCGATTAAGTTTATATTAAATCTTAATGATAACTATTCTATCCAGGAGAAATATTACTGCTTTACAGATCTTATTGTAGGATTTAATGTTTGCCCTAATGCTGATCAATTGACTATTGTGGTCCGTATTGATGATGAAAATTAGGAAAACTACTATGAATTTTCTTAAATTGAAAAATTGATAAAAGGAAGGAAGAAAGAATGTAGGAGACAGGACGGATCCCTGTAAAACTCCGGTAGCTAAGGAGTAAGAATGAATGAGGCAATACTTCTTAACCTAACTCTGAATATTTTTCTACAGTAATTTGTAAAGTGTGCAGTCTTGCATTATCATGATGGTGAATGGGGTCATTTTGATTGGTCAGTTATTGGTCAAGCTATTTCTAACGAAGTTTTTGGTTTATAACGACTATCTCAGAATATTGTAATAAATTCAGCATTAATGGTTTCTCCTGGTAAAAGTAAGAGGGTTCTATGAGCGTAAGGAATGGTTAAGGACATGTTTTAGGGCTTGGTTTTTATCGATCCAATTACCATTACCATTTCCTTTCCGATTGTTGGGAAAGAGGCATTTGACATCATAAGTAACGAGTTTTTTTTCAAAAAGAATCATTTTTGTTTCTTAAAATCAATAAAGAGTAGATTTCAAGACGACCAGGTTTTTAAGAAAAACCGTTTTCAGAGATTTTTAACTTTCCCAATCGAGGATGAAACCTGTTGTAGAGCTATTTGATAAAAAAAAAAACCCTTCACCTTTTTAATGAGCCCTGAATCATCTCTGGCTTCCCTCCTTCCTTAATTTTCAGTAAGAAGGTGGACAGGTTTATTGGAAGATATAACTTAGGCTAGGCAATAGTTCGGCACAGTTCGGTGTGAATACCACTCTCAGATCTTTGCAGATTTTGGTTAATACATAACTAGCTCTAAGAAATTTTGTAAATATTGTTTGTAGCTGTAACAATACTGGGAATATGCCGTCTCCTCCTGGAGATTTGGAGGTGCTAACAAGCCGGAAAGATTTCAGTAGATGTGTTAACGAGGCGAAGTTTTCCATAGCGTTAAGTGCTACAGGTCTCTTTTGCGGGGTTTCAATTCTTATTCCCGATGCTCAAACTAGCGTCTACCATGGTAAACATGCCCTCAGCATTTAAGATTGTAAAAGACATTCGAAAGAAATACTAGACAATCGGATTTCCATGTCCCAATTTTCCATTCACCAATTTTCTCATCAAGCGAAGCTAAGAACACTCTCGATTAACTCATCAATATTCTCTTTCAGTGCGCTTTCATTTGAGACCCCACTTGAGTATATTTGCAGACATTCGGTTATTATTCCCCACTTTCACCCCCACAACTTTTAAACGGCTCAACCGATTTTCATCAAACATGTCTAAGAACACTCGCACATAAGTCACCTTTAATACAAAAAAAACTAAATTGAAATCGCTTCATCCGTTCGGGAGTTATGATGCCACAGACAGACAGACACACAGACAGACACGTTAAACTTATAACACCCCTCTTTTTGCGTCGGGGGTTAAAAAGAAAACCACGATTCATTTTTTGTGTATTTATCCCCCTTTTATCAATTATAAGACAAAGTTTTGTGGATCAAATTTTTAACTTTCTCATTGCTGAACTATATAGAACGGGTATCTACTTCCCTATCCCTGTTGTGGAAAAAACAACCGAAACATAGTTGTGTTCTATACTGAGTAGCAAATAAAACCTATTGAAACGTAGCATAGGTCTTAAAAATCAAATCAAAATCGAAAGAGAGCATAGGATTGTTAGAGCGTGTAGCCTTTCACTAGATTTATGGTCGAGCTCAGGACAGAAACTATGAATTCCATAAAATTTCTAGGGCTCTAATGGTTGATTTTGCAAAATCTACCATTCATTCCCAACAGATGTACAATACTTGTGATAGTTGGATTCAAAAGCTCCCCAACTAATACAACAATTCCATCAGATTAATAAAGTGCAAATAGCATAACTTAAAAATTTCATTAAAACATGAAATTGGTCTGCAAACGATTCCATCGTTTCCATATTTTGATAGTTCAATTCCGAATCCCGAATTCTCACAGTTTTCAGAACAAACACTTCCACACATCTCTGAAAGTATCCATCGAAATCGCTATTGATTTTCCGGCAGTTATTCACAGCTTAATGTTAGTAGTATTTGCAGAAGTAACCATGCCTCCCGAAAATTACATTTACTCCATAACCACTATATAAATGCGGTTGGGGTGCACCTTCAAAATTAAAATGAATGCGAACTACGTGCATCTGTTTTTGCAGATCCCAAGTTCATCGGAAGTTTTCGCAAAGAACCGGGAACACTTGGAGTGCAGTATATGTGAATTTCTGCAATTTGTCATGCACGAAATAAGAAAATAAATGTGTGGCCCCTGAACAAGGGTCGTACACCCTATGAAATTACCCACAATTGGTTTAGAGCTGGCATTACAGAGTTACAAACAAACAACGCCAGCATAATCCACGGAACTATTTAAATTATCCATATCAAAACTTGGATTCCACCATAGGACGTGCACGGCTGGATAAATGTGCGTGCCATAGACCGTGGTAGTCGCAAAACTCTATGTGCATATATGGGGATGGAACGTATACACGTCACGACACAAATCTTGGATCCTTTTAGTGGAATTTCACTTCATAAAGTGGTGCTCTTTTCACTTGTTCATAATCCAGGCTGCCATAAGATACACCCTTAAGCCGCGGATACACATCTGCTCCCCGTATAGATCCACTTAAAGGGAATCTACTCGAATGCGAGACTGCTCCATTTATTAACTGTTGAATAGCATACTGTCGAGCGGAACTATCAGCTTTCATTGTGGTGTTTCAGTTGGTGCCAAGAAAACTCCCCTCTGTACTGCCTGGATGGGGCCCAATGCAATATGAAAAGTTTTCAAACTTGTAGCTTAGATTCCAGAACACATCATATGTATCGAGATCTGCACTGTTCTGTATTGGTCTCAGGGAAAAAACATTCCTTATCCGCCTTTCGTCGAAAGTAACACTTCGTCACTAAGGTTTAAGATGTTTTCGAAAAAGGGAACGGAAGTAGACTTCGAAGGATGTTTGAAGGGAGGGCAAAGGATAGTGCACAAGTGTGAACTAAAGAAAGGAAACTTTTAACGGAAATCCACTTCGTAACTACCTCGAACTTCCGAGAAACTGATAGAGGAATCTTGGGGGAGGCGACGGACGGCAGATGAGCCTTACACAAGAATTGAAATCATAGCACCGTACTCCTTCAGTTCGAGTGATCTTATCCTGGGAGACATTTTCTATTCCTTATTGACATGCATATGCATGAGGTTGAATATGTCGAATGAAACGGAGTGTGTGATGTACTGAGCCTTGTTGCAAATGGAGGTGGAGGTGGAGGTGGAGGTGGGCACAAAAAACACTATGAACAAGGAAGAATACAAGAACTGTTTCTTGTGGCAAATAAAAAGCCCAGGAGCTCATATATTCAGCTACCAAGTCAGAAAGTTCCTCGTTTTTTATTTAAATTCACTGGTGCACGTTGAGAACTCTTGATTGTGAGTAATCTCCTTATGCCACTCTAGCTCTTCAAGAATCGATGGCTTGTTAAGCGCTATACCCACCTGAATGGATAATCGATAGCCAATATTGGAGCTATTGCTTGAGCAAAAGTGTCGGTATCTTGCGAATTCATGGTTTCTTCAGGAAATTAAGTTTAGAGAAGTTTTCTCCTGTTGATGTGTATTCACAGAAGAAATGTATTGAATGCTATGCCATTGTTGCATCCTATAGAATTTCTCATTTAAGTTGAAATTAACTGTATTCTCCCAGGTGATTACTAGGTTTTTGTTGTGACACTCAAGTATTTCAAGGGATAATTTAGCAGGAGATGCTAGATACTTTTTCGTTTTAAAAAAAAGGTCACCTCAGCAACAACAAGCATTGAATTAGTGGCAGTGCTTTCTAATTAAGCTCTTGTCTATTGCATGCTACTACATGCTTCTGTTCAGTCAGTCAATTAAGTAAGAGGCTAATAAAATTGAGTTAATTAATTAAGTAGAGAAAATAAAATTAGTGAAAATTGATGCTTAGAAATTACTGCTTTAGAAGCGAACTTTGTGTACTTATTTGCTTGAAAAGATACTTCAAGGTAACTCTAGGGTGAAGGTTATTTGATTTTTGGAATGAGCCAAAAACATAGTAGTCTAGGATCAGGTGAAGAAGGTTTCTAGGATGGATGAAATCAGAAATGTTAGGGTTTCCTTTGAAGAAGTTAACACTGAAGGGGGCGTCGTCTGCAAGGACCTGAGAGAACAAATGGCAATACAGTCGGCGGCCAAAGCTTTTCTAGAGGCGCATAGATACCTTCGGAACCTTAACCATCAGGGATTGAAAATTGCAAAGATTAAAGCTCTTATGATGCGTTTCGTTACCCCTAACCTGGTAAGTACTTAGCGTATGGGTGACATGCCACAGTAGCATCTACGATATTAAGAAACCTCTCTTCCACAAGGATGGCTTGGTAAACAATAAAAATCATGGAAGGATACGACTCTTATTGCGAGAACGCCCAAAAAATTGTGAAGGCCACCAAATGCCATCTCAACATCAAAACTTCTGAAACTAGATATGTCATTTTTAAGATTACTGGTCTCACAGAAATGGACCTTCAAATATCTCTGCTCTTGGCAGAAATATATAAACACCTAGAACACCAATTCCTTGGCGAAACACAATTCCTTGCACAAAACAAATGAAATGCTACTAGTGGAGTTTGAAGTGTTAGTAACTTCTGATAAATTAGAATTAAAAGAAACTTATTGAAATTCTTTACTCAGGGGGATAACGGATATTATTAATGTGAGCTATCATATGGACAATGGCATTGAATGTAAATTGCAAATAAATCCCGATATGAACTAATTTCATGATTTTATGCCATTCAAATACAATAAATATCTTCAATTTCCGATAATTCTTACACTCCGTATACACAATTACAACCCATCCATCAACTGCTGCACAATCTCAATAATTTTTCAGCTCTATCAACATCATTCTCCGGCATTATATTAATTTTAATTCCGGGTCCCACTCAGATATTGTGCTATTTTACGATTGCAATAAAATTCAACTTGAATGGCAGCTTAAAAAGTTGAGTTTCCAACTGCCAAGTGAATTAAAACTTTTTCAATTTGTCTAAACATTTGCAAAACAAGTCGTCCTTACACTTGCAGTCTCGTCTCATCTCATCTCAACACCAAGTACTACCGCTGTTCAACTAAGCCCTCTTCATGATGCTATGAGCATTCTCCGGTTTGGGGATGCTGAAAATTTTATCCTGTACACTGCACCACCCTATATTACCCTTTCTAATGGTGGCGATAGCCGGAAACAGCCTCAAGGATGCAGTAAGAGCATTAGCTAGAAAAGCTGGCATAAATTGCGAAACTAGTTAATTCGACTTATTTAGTGCAAGTTCTACTAAATAAAATTTAATTTCCGGGAATAAAATACCTATAGTATGAACGTTCAGCTATTAGAAGGGAGGGAGTGCAGGAAAGGTGCATATTAAATAAATGCTAGGGCCCCATACACACACACACACACACACACACACAAACCAGGGTATCGTCCATTGGAGCTGCTTTGTAAGTTCAAATAACCGGAGATTATTTTCGGTGAATTTCGAAATTAATATTTGACTTTCGTTCTAATAATATTTGGTGGGCCAGGAATATGGAAATCTAGCTGAAATTGTATTGAATCGTTATTGGTTCTTGTTCAATATGTGCACAGTGGAATTATAACCCAGTAAAACATTTTACTCACAGGAGATGTTCAGCCAATAATAAAAGCAATAATGAGGCAATCATATCGAAGCAAATTCCAACGATAAGGATAAAAGGATTTAATTGAAAGTTTCCGTTTATCGTGAACAGAAACTATGGGTGAAGTTCGGGTATTTTACATTAGTAAAAAACTCTTTGTTTTATATAAAAAGTCCCTTGATTAACGTCGTTTTCCTGATTGTTTGTTGCAAGAATGTCTTGACGATTTATTGCTTTAAAAAATAAGTCTTCTTAAAATTGCCAATTTTGCGGTTTCTATTCGGTTTGCTGAAAAAACTGGGGCATCATTCATTACCGATTGTAGCGATCTTCGTAGGGTCTTAGCTGCTTCTACAGCTGCCTCTTGTTAAGATCATAGCATTGAAAACCATCCCGAACAATTTAGCTGATACCTAAATACTTTCTACAGGCATTTGGGTGCAATTTAATACCGACCCTTTTTCTTTAGTCTTTTTCACATTCTTACAAATATGGATTTACTTAATCTTCATCGCTAATCACATAATTTCTATAGTCATAGTTGTTCCTGTTGGGTGTATCGAGATTTCCTTCAACAAAGCTTTGCAGGACTAACATAGAATACTAGGAAAGTGGACTCCAAGTGTATTTTCTAATATATAATTAAAAAATGATATTATTTCCAACAATTTTCGTCTCAGCGATTTACTTTTTTTTAAACAAAAGCATGCACGACTCGGGAAAACTAAAATCTAGACGAATTAGTACGACTTACAACATATAACACAGCTTAACTACCAAGCAAAGAGAGGAAAAAATAAAAAAAAATCCCTATAGAGGTACCACAAAAAGCTCCAAACAAATTTAAATGGACATACGTACACTATTGGTATTCATTTTCACCCATTTCAATTTGCTTGGATTAAGGACGGACCAATACGCTTTCAGTGTTAAAGCCTCAAATTTCAATCTACGTAAACTTTCCGTTCACAACAGCAAGTTACAAAAGTATTTG
>QYTT01079603.1:16727-40116 GCA_006980735.1 Dasypogon diadema
TCTATTTTATCTTCAAACGATTTTAGTGTATGTTCCCTTTGGATCCGGTTTTTAAGTGTCAATAATTTTGATATTGATCCAAGTTTTTATACAGTTCAACTAGTTTTCTGAAAGGTGGGTGCAGTGAAAGGAGGGATGATGTGGAGAAAATAGCGTAAAATATTTTAAGAAAACTTGCTCCCAATGTGGCATCTGTATTTCATATATATGGAGGATTATTTCAGCTAAGGCTTAACCACTATGAAATATTATCAATATTTTACTTTTGATATAGTCTTGTGATGACACTCTTGGGCTGGTCTTCGAAATAATTTGAAACAACATGGAAACGTGAAACCACAGAGGAATGGGCAGTGGAAGGAACTCCTTTTAACTGAAGCTGCTAAGCTGTTGAAGAGCAATCAAATGGTGAATTACTTGATTATCTCTCAAAAAAGCTTTTAAATTGAATTGAACGGAGACGGAGCCTTATCCTTAAAAAAATAGTTGGCTTTAAGAGGAGCCTCTGAATCCCTACAAAGCGTTTATATTACAATATAAAAATATACGGGAACTTCTTTTCAAACCTATTAATTTGTATTATGGGGAATTCTTTCATCGTTAACCTTATCTTTTTCTTTGGTTATTTTGGCTCTTGTACATATCTAAGTAGAACGTTAAATAACTTGGTGTCCTTTTTGACTCGAATTTGAAATGCAGAGTACACTTTGAGGATAAGGTCAGCTTAATTCAACTCCCAAGAATTTTCGTGATTGTAGATTTTTGTAATTCTACGAATTGGACGTACATATGATACATAACACCTTACCTTGGAGGAAATTAAATAATAAAAATTAATTCAGTTTGCATAATTCACCCTATGATGGTAGATACATTCGCTACAGATGGGAACATATATCGGGGGACAAAAGTTTATCATCGTACCGTAATTAGCTTTTCTCATTTTCACCAGAATGAAAATTATCTAAGGATAATTGCGCTGCTTCCACACAAATTCCTTTCTCTGAGTTTCACTTGTTCGCTTGACAACACTTCAAAATTCAAAATACCACATTTGATTACAGTTCCAAGAAATAGAGAAAATTCCCTTCAGCAACATCCACAGTGTCCTTCTTCCGAATTATTATGTTAAACTATCTAGTACGAGGACGGAACACCCGGAATCCTTTTGAATTTAAATTGTCCTTAGTCCCATCGATGTACAGGGAACTACCATCAGCTAAACTAATTTACGCCATCAGTCCCCAAACTGAATTCCTACCGTTCTCCTTGATTACAATAATTAGCGAAATAGCTGAATTTATCTGTTGAGTTTATTCGTTCCGTTGAGAGATAATTAAATTTTTAGGACTCGCTCAAAATTGGTTAAAAATTCTCTGCCTTCATTATGATCGCAAGGAGTAATTTAAATGGTCCTCCAGGCGTCAGCGAAAGGACTGCCCAGCTGAACATAATTACTGGGCATTTTTTAATTACCTGATGCCTGCTGTAGGTTGCTAATTACATTCATTAGGTCGTTGTTGGTATGTTAAGAAGGTGAAAAGTGCTGCATTTTTTAACGTAATTATAACTTTTGATTGTGGTATAATTCATTTTGTTTTAGGAATGGAGGGTTGTCCAGAGAAAATCCATTCTATAGCGTACAAATGTGCCGTAATGGAGGCTCTGTTTTCAGGATAAAGTTTGCTCGGATCATACTTCTGGTATGAAATAGACTAATTTCTGTCATCGTCAAGACTAAAGTAGTACAAAAGTTTATTCTTGTATAATGTAAAGATTTGCGAAATAGCACTTGTGGTTCTCAACAGAATTTCAAGATAACTATGCTGATACTTAACCACTAGGAAATATTTATATTAGAGGTTTCTAACTCTTGACTGCAAATTAGAGACAGCCATTCTATCAATGAAAAAAAAAGAAAGTTCGAAGCCCAGATGAAATCCCAAGCGATGTGTTGGAGATGGTTTGACATTAAAGTCGGGACCTGAGGAACTCTCGTCGGCCTACCGCTCGTTGTGTTTGCTACATACCATGGACAACGTGCTTGAGAAGCTCATTAAGTCAAGCCTCACATCAGCTATTTGAGACGCTGAAGAGATTAATAGAATTTCAGGGAGAATCTACTCACGAGGAACGTGATCATGGAGGTGATCGAGGCAGTAAAAAGGGCTAAAGACTATAAACATTTCTCATGCCGGGTAGTGCTTCCTGTAACACTTGATGTAAAGAATACTTTAAATTCCGTGAGGTGAATAGATACAGCGGATCGCTCATTTCATGTACCATACCTCTTGCGAATTGTGGACGGTTACTTCAGAGACTAATGGCTCCTCTACGCTGAATACGGTTCAGGAATTCATCCTGTGACCGGATCTGCGGTGACGTCGGACACACGTTCTTCGATTGCGGCAAGTGAGAACAACAGAGAGACAGTATAGTAGATGATCATGATACACTGCTATAGAGAGAGGAAAAATGGATTAATATATCGCATTACGTGAAGGGTATACTTCATGCGACAAAGGTTGGCTTCAAACGTCTTTGATCCTGCAGACCAAAACCCTTAGGGTATAAAGAAAGTGCCTAGACCGAAGTTATGTGCTAAACGACTAGTGACTTCCTATGACAGAGGAGTGTTCTAGTCGGTAGTCCAAATTCATTTGGGAGTCGAAGACGCAGGTTTGATTGTTCACCCTGGTACATGATGGCATCGCTATTTCATTTTTTATTTAAGGCTTGTTCGCACCGACGCAAAAAAAAAAAACTTAAAGATTTCTTGGCTTTGGGCTTAACAAGTTTTTAGAATTTATATTTTGTTTACCAAAAAGCATTTAAACCTATCTTCAAAGCTTAGATCTTCTTAAAATACCTTCTTAAATTAATAACGCAGTGAAATCCTCTTAAATTTTGCAAAATAATACTAACAAGGAAATTAATGGCTTCCAACTTAAAAATTAAACTTTTTCTATACCTTTTCTTACCCCTAAACACACTATGCTCGATTTTCATTTAAGAACGAATACCTTTTTCTGATGAAGAAGAATTCTGAGAAGCTTTAAAACTTTAAAATCCTCATCTGCCACTCAAAATCAATGAAAGTGAAAATAAGACATTAACTAAAATTTCCAATTAATACTCTCCAATTTAAGAAGATTTTCTTTGGAAACGTTTCTGCTGTTGAATTTATACTGAATAATTCCTTTCGTTTTTTTAAAAGTCAATAAAGCTGAATTGAGTTTCAGATGTAAGCCAGAAGGGGATCCTTTCTTTAGGAATTTATCTTCCACCTTTGCTTCCTACTCACAAATTACTGCCAAAAATAATTATGAAAATATACTTGTACTTTAGGTGTGTTCGTTTCCTTTGAAATTCACATTTCTGTACTTGATTCTTTGGAAAATACACAGAGTTCACAAGAATTCTTCATGTCTACCTATAAAAATTACTCTAAGGTAAGCTTATTGTTCAAAATATTTCCTAGGAATACACAAAGTAAATAAAACGAAGAGTCAATCTTGCTCTTAGTCCTGTGTAAAGCAGAGAAGCCCAAGGGCTCTAAAAATTATTGTCCCTCTTGTAAAGTAAAAATACGCAAAGAGATCACAAAAATAAATTTATTTTTTCAAACACAGAAAGACCACAAATAAAATGAGTATGGCTATGTACATACCTCTGCCCCGTAGTCTCGACCACCAAGATGAAAATTATAATTATAATTACTTTATCGACCTTGTAAGGATCTGTGGCGACGAGATGGAATAAGACAACTCCTTTTTGTCAAATTTTGCTAGTAAAGTCCCTTTTCTGGGAGTGATCCGTCACTTATAAGAGTCTTGCGAATCCTCTCGGTTATTCAGACACTGTTAATCCTGTCCTTGGGCATCATAAATTTCCAACACCCTCTCGTGCCCCCTAAGACTCGTTCGATCGGTTGCCCTATTCCTCGAGGAATCCTTACAAGTCTCTTCTTCTGTGAACAGACAATGTGGCCTGATCCTTTACCCTCCAATCTGCCAATATTTCCACCAACTTGCTATGCTATGCATAGCGGCGAAAGTTGGCTTCGCTCCCCTGTTTATAATATTCAGGTCTCTTCCAATTCGTGCTTGGTACCTTTCAGCGAAGCATTGTCCATATCGTCTCGAAAGTTGGACGCGTCTCCTAGGTCAAGTCGCTTAATTCATCCGTTGTGACGACACGAATTCTTTACACGTATAAGTATAGTAGTATATTGTCAATATAATATGAAAATTTAAATAAGAGGCTATTGTGTAATCCCTTTCCACATATCCATCCTCACTAATATGATTTCTTCGGAAGGAATTCAAATTAAACGCAATTCCAGGCACGTATGACACAAATGTAATTCCATTCAGGTAATAAGTACTTTTGACTGAAAGCTAATCAAATCACTATTCAATTCTGTAATTGCGTACATATTGCTGCCTTGCTAAGTAACGTCACTCCTCTAGATTTAATGCAATTCAGGGAGCAACTAATTACAGAAGAGCTTCTCCCTGCGTGTCTATTATTTCTGTAGCTCCCAACATCCTTATTCCCTATTAAACTATAATCGAGCATTATGTCGACTGATAACTCCCAGCATCAATTATAAGTTGGGTCTATTCTCTGATATCGCTGCAATCAAAAGGCGGATAAAGTTAACTTGTTCGGTATACATCGAAAACTCGAGCCATTTACTCAACTTTGAAATTGTCGGAATTCTTCAACTGTACTAACATCAGTTGTTCATCCTTGTTCCCGTTCCTATAGAAGTTTAACGGCCTTCGATTAAACCAATGAATCCTAGCTGTGGGGTTGCCTGTTTTAAATACTTACACATCGCCCCGCGAACAGATGCCGTCGCATGGATACGGGATAAAGATATAAGCGGAAGGAAAGCCTACGCAGAGCACAACAACGCATAGCAAGAGTTTGCTTACGGGGAATCCTTAAGGCCCTATAATATTCCTCAATTAGGCATCGCATAAATTAATTATCTCTGCAAAGGGATGCTTCGTCATCCCCTAAAAATTTTATGATTGACTTTATGAAGACACATTTGGGAGCATCCGCCAATTTGTATCCTGTTGCACGCTATTCGAGTCAGTCATCTGTTTTCTGGGTTGCGTGCCTTAAGCACTTAAAATTTGTCAATAAATCCGTAGAATGACGCCATAAAGGAAGACAAAGTATCTACAGCTCTACGGCATTGTTTAGGTGAAATTGATGGGTGGTAAAAAGGTAAAAAATCATTTCAATATGTCCATGTCTGATGCAGGGGTGTCCTTGTATGGATCCCATAACACCGGTTAGAGGTGAAATGTCGCCGAGTGTCCTACGACGTTTTTGCTTCATGACCGCTTCTGTTTATGATGGTTTGGAGCATCGAACTTTTTGTACCGCAGAACCTCCCTACAGTTTATCAACCCAGAGAAGCAGGCATAAAAGTCGCTAACCCAGTAAGAACCTGGTTTTCTCTGCGTCCTTAAAATTTTACGACGAACGTAAAATTCTTGAGGACATGTGCATATAATTTGCATATTTTCCTAGACATAGGTTATGTGGATGCGGAGAGATGTTTAGATGCTGGATGGCGTAGGTATTTTAACCCGCCCGCAGGACGAAGACAGACGTGTACCACTTTTATGCGACAGCCAATTGAAGGGTTCTCATTACAAGAAAACTCGACTCGAGAGCAGCATAAAATTAAAGTGGAGTATAAAACTTGTTTTCAATCTGGAGTTTTGTTGCTGGATGGAGTGTTGTAAAGGCTACAACTTTGCCATAAATAATTTTATTAAGTAAATGAAAAACAGCTGCAATAAAGAAAAAGTGCGGGCGATGTTTGTACTCAGGCAATTTCCATAGAACTATGAAAATAAACCCGATATAGTGGTAAACAAGTAGGTCCGATTTTCTTCACTAGAATTTCAGATGAGTTGATGTTAGATATAGGAAAAAAGGATAAACTTAAATTTAGTGAAGGAAATTCTTCTATCAGTGGCTCGAAAAATGTTCCAAGATCTTTTAGAAGAGCCTTCATCATGACAAATAATTTGTCAGATTTGTGCAGTTTAGAAACAGCTATCGGAGCTCTACGTAGACATTTGTTTAATTACTACGCACCCACCAAGAAGCAAATCGTCATGATCCCTTTGGGAGTAAAGAAGCCTTTCAAAATTGTCTCCCGAGTTATTTTAACTGCCGCCCAGGGAATCTCTACAGGGACTCTGCTATACTAATTTAGCAGAAAGGGCAGATTCTCTTCCCATCGTTTTCCGTCGATTTATCAGCCTGGACTACCATTTGTTAGGCATACTTTACAAATTTACTTGGGATCTTTGTTGATAAATCTGAGTGTTCAATTCGCCTCCCATATTCAGTGATCTTCCCGTTACTGAAGGGATGGACGGAATTACCGGATTACCTCATCCAACGTGCATCAACTAACTGAAGAATGCTTTGAAGAGAACTTCATCAGACTTTTTCAGGTAAAAGCAGTAGTTGCGTTCTAGGTAGAGGATTCTATGAGTTCCAGATGGATTGGTCAGACTAAATTATTACCCCTCAGTTCCTAGTTTCAATCTTCACTTAATAGATCTCGGTATGTATCCTTCTCAATAGTTTATCTTGGCTTTTAGAACTAAAGAATATTCATCAAAACTCTCGCAGTTAAAGGAAGGATAAACCACCACCCCGAAAAGGTCAATATACGGATTGAAGCTATTTCAATCCGAGCGAGTGCATGATCCAAAGCAAACCAAACAAAAACGAGAAAAAATCACACTGTGTCGTTCAAAATCTGATGAAACTTGCAAATATCCTCATTTGCCGAATAAAGCAATCAATTTGTGCCCGTCAATTGTGCAAACAGCTCGGAAGCAATTATCGCCATTTGTACAGAATCAATTTTTCCCATTTTCACCACCAGAATTTTCTACGTGAACAATGTCGCCAATGGCCGCAGTGGGTCGAAAATTTCGGAAACAATCCCATAAAATACACAGAAATCCACGGTAACCTAGAGAGTGTCCACTCTCTATAACCGGTGGCGATTTCATTTACCAAAAAAAAATGTCGACAATTGTCTGCGGGCTGACGTTAGAGGGGAAAAAAGTCAACCCAGCACTGAAATAGCGACAAAGTGCTCGTCAAATACGCAAGCATAAAAACTGTTGTAAGCGTTCCATCAGTGGCGATTGTATCTTATGACAATGGATCCGACATACCACTGGATTTCTAGCTTAGCAAATATTTACTCATCAGCCCTGATCATCATGCTCTTGGCTAAAAGGACGAGATTTCTCCCCAATCCACACTGGCTCCTCTATTGCTGGGGATCTGAAACCCTGGTAAGTTGTCGGTGTCCTAGAAGTCCTTCTTCGGAATTCATCTCAAGGACAAAGTAGTGAAACAAATGGAAAAAGATGCCAGACAGAGCTTATCTACGCCAAATACCATGATACCATCCCGGGGAACATTTTCAATATCAACAAATGGAAGGAAACGATGATTCTCGAGTGGTTAAGTACTTAGGACAAATTTTGCTTTGATGAGTGTCTCGGCAAGTGTAATTGGGAAATTCAATTCTGGTGAAAGCTTTTCTCAGTTTGCTGAGGAAGATTGAGTGGGAATCATGTTGGCATAAGAAATTTCAAAGAGAACGGAGAAGCAGCTACAGCTACACCTTCTTCTTGGAGAACCCTCCATCCTCAAGCATACATGCGAAATCAGAGCAGAGCAGGAGAACTTGATTCAGATTTTGTCTGCATAATCGGAATGAGGTACTTTGTATACCCACATCCCTTTTACTATAATTACTTGATGAGCCTTTTTAATTTTCTATAAATATTAAAAGGCTAACCAGAATTTAGTGCCGCCAGGTCTGGAATCCAATCCATTTAGTATCGATATCGACAATATGAGAGGGAATGATAAATCAGCAGCACAATTTCGATTTATCGCTGCAGATTGCAGAGGGGAGTGTTCAGATTGAGTTTATAATAACCCACTGCAGGTATTCAAAAATAGACAAACGTGGTGTTTCGCCGACGGGGCAGGCATGCTGATAAATTAAGTTATAAGGTTCAATGGAATTGAATAGTGGAATACTGGGCGATTGTTAGTGTGTGAATTAATTAGACGGTTCGCTGAACAGTCTTGCAATTTTGTAGAATTGGATCGCAATGCAATTATAAAATTAACCGGTTTTGGTACATGCAGTTGCAATTATTTAATGCACACGCGGTATTGTCTGCACTAATTGGCCTTCCTAAGCCAGCAATTAAGTTTTTGTTAGAATAAAGCTTAATTGCTCTATGGAAGTGGGCCCGGAGTTCAGTATGCTCTGCAAGGAAGTAAAAACGCAAAATGGGAATGAATCCATTCCAGATATTCAATCCAATCTAATGACTTTAGATATTTTTTTTCTTTTTTGACGGTGAGGCTAAAGTGCGAAGCTCGAGGGATGTTCTTTCTAATACACGTGTATTGCGAACCTCTGCAATTCACGTGTAGTCCCAACCTTTGTAGTATGTCTCAGAACGACTATAGATACAATCAATTGCTACAAATAGTACAACCCACATAAACAGAATTTATGTTCTGTGGAGAAATTATAAAAACAGGAAAACATTTCAAGCCGATTATAATATTCAAAGAACCATTAAAATATGGTTGCGCGGTTTTCCAGAATATTCTATTTTCTATGTGAGCTAATATTACGTATAATGTGAAATGATGTGGTAATCCCAGATAATCACATAGGAATGTATCATAACTCAAGCTCATTAGAGGCTATTTTTACATTTTAATTAATAATAAAACCATCCAGGATGAAGACGTTAAGCACGCAATGATAAGATGTTTGCATGTTTGAATATTTTGCAGGAAACAACAATGCGATTAATTTCCATGACATTTTTATGTTCATAGCCTTGTTTAGTATATCAGCGTGAGGTATAGTAGAAAAAATGAAGAGGAAGTGGATAATAAGAATACAAGCTTTATCACCAGTCAACTTTATCACGTACTCAACACGCCTTCATCAAAAATATTCACAAACCCATTTACTTGAGATTACTTGAAAAAAAAATGGCACTCACTAAAAGGATCTTTTATTATTAGCTTCCATTATATGATTCCAGATAGGAAGCCAACTTCCCGAATTCATTAGGTCCTCTTCATTTGGTAGCATATTTATGATGACGGCTAACACCGATAATTCAACGATAGTGAAGTCATTGAAATAAATTCTTCGATTTTCTTTGGCATCGCCAGGATAAGTCGAGAGCTCTTTCTCCACTCCAGAGTTTCTCTCTTTTTTTTCTCTCTTTATAATCTTAATCTTGATCCAAGGCAGACATAAAATGATGCCAATCTGGTATCTGATTCATTTTTATTCAGTCCATAATGCCGCTCTTACACTGCACCTATGCAGATATAAATGTAACTATTTCTACTAAACCCTTCTTTATAATGGCAATGCTCGTTGAAGAGCTGCGAACTATTTTCGCTGGCTTTGTTCTTTCATTCCTGAACGGATTCAGCTAAAATTCAATTGAACAGATTGAAACTACTGAAAATGGGGAGGAGTGAAATTCTTCTGGCAAAACTCCAGCCGGATAACGAAAGAATGTAATTTCCAAATGAAGAAATTTCCGAGGAGGAATGCAAGCAGAGATTTTCGTGTGGATATGCCCGCCTGAGGGTTACTTTCCTTTTTAATCTTTATATCCGAATTTATTTGGAAATAGCCAATTTGTATGCGAACAGCAAGTCTAAAAGTAAAAACAGGATAAAGTATTTATTGGGAAATTACATTTTTTAATTTTCAATAAACGCGTTTGCTACAGAAATTCTTTATAGGAAAGACAACAGCAGTAAATGCTATCGTCTGTATAAGGCCCAGAACCATATTCCTCTGTTGTCTAGAAAACTACATGACAAACAGTAAAGTGGTCATAGAGTGCCCTGAGGTACACCAAGTTTTCAGGCTGCTTGATCTAGAGAACCATTACTCATGGCTCTATTTCATAAATTGAGTTAAAGAGCTGACTTTTACAAAGATATATAAAATATAATCCAGAAATTTAGTATATCTCATTTGCTCCGATGACTTCATATCAATCCAAATGAAATCCCAATGCTCATAATTTTGCACGCATTGCAACAGTATTATGCAATTCCAATAGCATTCCAGGTCAAATACAAAATTTGCCTGTAGGACAAAAGTAACCACGAAAAACGTTTCTGTCTGGCATTTACCCTTGCAAAATAGCTACATTCAGTCACCTATTTAAGTTCATGACTTGACCACAGTCACTCCACCTAAGCTCCGGTTGACATAATTGTCTGATAGACAATAACGATAACAAATTGTACAAATGTAGAAACTAGCAACGGTCACCGGGCATCAGAGAGAAAGACCGACTGGTAGTGGCCATGGCCACTATGGATTCTAATTTGGACAGTGACAAATGCCCTTTAAATGGTGCAGCCGTAATTTCAATGAATTTCCATTAGTATCACCTCAAAAGGACTCTGAATTTCATTCTGACTAAGGGAAAAGGACGAAATAGCTTCAGGGTGATTGTATAGGTGCTATTTAATTACGTCCGACTGTAAATTCATTTTAGTGCCTGGATAACTTGATGAGAACATAAAGGCTTCGAAGCTGATTTGTTGTGGACAGGTGCAGAGCTAAAGGCGTTAAGATGAAGCGCCATTAGATTGATTTATATCTTAAGGCGATTTTTAACTTGCTAAATGGCTACGAATACATGCTTCAATCCCATATCGAGAATCAAGACTAATTTATGTTATTCAGGACATTTAAGGCTAACCTAATGCAGTGAAAGGACATCATTAATTTTTCGTGCTAAATTGACCCATTGTTAAGTCAGCAACAAAATTCTGTATTCAGTCACGAAGGCAATAAGATTGATGGAATTTATGGGAAAATTGCATGTTATTTGACAAAATTACACTAACCTGTTATTTTTAAACAATTAACAATGCGAAAAAGTGCAGACAAGTGATTGCAGGTGACAACTTAAATAGCCTTTCTTTTCAATTATGTTACAAGAGTCCGTTAAAGTGATTTCAAAAAATGGGGCAGTTGCAGGAATTGAACGATCGATAAAATATAAATTAGAAATTAATCATGCAAAATCAGAGAGCGGATGTGATTGCTTCTTCCTAGTATTTAATGAATTCTACCAAAGGGATATCATTGGAGATTCATGCATTACTCTTTGATGCATTATTCTTTCATTGATTCATTGACTAAAATACAAGGACAAAAGAAAAGTTTACTTTAAGCAATGTTAAGTAAATATAAGGATGTAAGAAAGAAAACAAAATGGAATGACTGAAACCAACAAAACCCATTTACATGTACTTAAACGAATAAACATTTTGACTACGCTGTGTTCAGTTCTTATTGTTTTTCTATTTTATTTCTTCCAATAAGCCTCCGGGAGCTTTCGCTTAGAGTTTAGAAAAAAACACACCTTGTCAAAATCTTCTTTACGAAAAGTGGTGAGAAATTGGGTTGGTGCAAAACAATGACTCCGAATACCTGCAGTACAGAAAATTTATAAGATACCGCATACATTGTATTATATTGTTTTTGTTCCACAGAAGATCAATGTGAAATTAACAAAGGGCTTGATACTCTTACCTGCTGTTTTCCTTCCTTCCATTATTGACCTTCTAACCCTTATCTCCAGTCAAATTTAGAATTTTTATCCTTTAAGTTAAAAGCATTCCCCTTTCACATGCCGATGTGTATCAAACTTTGAATGACTCGGTTACTATCAGACATCTGTCTTTTATTTAATTAAACTAAAGGTTGACAACCTAACCTTGAACTACATAAACTTGAGATAAAATTCGACGTCAAACTGTCGTACAATTCCCTCCTCTATGTAAGGCAACTATGAAAACACATCATGACCCCTTAATACCTCACTAACCATATTTCAATTTTTTATGAGAAATGAAGGATCTGATGACAATTCCAAAAACCCCAGTTACCAGTAATAAAATGCTCTCCTGGGATTGGACGGCAGCTTAGATACAAGAAATAAGCACTTCATTACTTTGTTTTAGATGAACGAACCCTTTTTCTATAATGGATAAACTTTAAACGGACCCTTATCGAATAGAAAAGCTCCATCATTGAAAGGATCCAGAAAAAAATAGAGTCCTGGACGCAAAATCTACTACCAGTGGGATGAGCCAGTGCAGAGGGAACGTTGAGTACCCGCCACCACTTTACGGCTAATCAAATGGCATGTGAAAGAGGAAAACTCTTTGTGGGTCATCAAATCAGTTTACCCAGGACATGACTCGAATATTCAACAGAATGTCAATAAAAAGGGGGCTCGTAAAAGCTATCGATATGCGAAGGGCTCCCATGCTATCCGATTCCGTTCTGTTCCCATTGTGTTTAGTTTTTCCAGCTAAAACTGCACCTAAATAACACAGCAACAACAAACAGCTAGCTAGTGCTGCTAGTGCTAGGGCAAGGTCCTCCCTGGTTGATTCTTCTGTCTTAGAAAGTTTGCCTTTGGCCACTATCGTTTTATTGCTTTACCCAGATTGACAATGGATGGACGGACGGACCGAGGTAGGTAACAGAGGAGATACTGTTCTGGTGGGTTGTACCTTTGCCACTGGGAGACGAGTTTGCTGAGTTGTATAAGCTGGATTCATCGTTGCTCCTTACCCGTAACGGAAAAGGTAATGCAATAAAACACGTGTCCCTGATTATCGAATTTTGTCCGGAGGATATTTACGGTGTACTTCTGAAGCTTTTGTGCCAATCAAAATGTTAAAGAGATGAGCTCTTTCATTCGATGAGTTCGGGTTGAGTGCAGGAATAAGTTAACTCCGAATACGTGAGCAGAATGCCCGAGATGTGGTTGTGTTGATCTCGATAACTTCCCCATTTCCAGATTAGAAATTTCTTTAATAAAGGAACTAATGAAGTTGGTATTGTGTCATGGCAGTTCAACGACTTTATAAAGATTTCGTTTCGTGAAAAGTTCGCATTAAGGAAAATTGTTTGGTAGACAGGTGTGGGGCAATTGGATTTAGCAATAAAAAAACCACCTTTCCCCTCAGTGATTTTAGTTGGAATTTTTTTATCCTTTTTCTATCTCTACAGAATTTGTCTATAGTTTTTTAAAGATTAAAGATACAACTTTTTAACGCCAAAATAATTAGGTATTATTCACATTACTAAAAGATACTTTGCTCTTTGACATTTTACATCCTCCCTAAATTTTAGGGTATAGTTTTTCTCTTCTCAGTGGTCTCAAAATCGATAGAGAGATCAAATTTCAGTTTTAGTGACTTTTTACAAAATCAAAAATGGCAAATTGTAATCGTTTCCACAATTAATTTCCATCTGGTATTTACTATTTGCTTTCCAAATAAACCCCTATCTATGAAACCCCAGTGTAAAGTGTCAACGTTAAAATCCAAAATATCCCAGCGGACCGGATTACAAAAAAAAGAAAGAAAAAATAAAGGAGAGAAAATATTACAAGCATGAAATTGACTTGACATATTTCACAAAATAAACGTTGGCTACCCCCTCTCACCGACATAACAAATTAAATGCGCTTGAAGAACACTTGTGTCATATCTACCCTATTACTCCCCTGGACTGATGTTCCATCCCATGAAAATTTATATCAATCATATGCTCCTCCGCTTAAAGGATTTCGGGATGCATAAATTCGCACCCGCCTCTCCAATGAAGTGCACTTGATATAAGTAAAAAAAAAGTCCTGTTAAACAATAAAACGATGAGCTCTCCCGGAGTCTGTGATCCAAGATTAATCGATAAACGATTTTATCTATAAAATTCCTTATCGAGCAGATGCAGGACTATTACAAGGGAAGGTCCTCTGTGAATCATATGAACTCCAGATGGCAAGAACAAATAACCTTATCTGCCTTATCTGCATTTTGATAGTGCGCCAGTGCTTCCATTTCGCCATTTCTTAAGAGCCAAGATGGAAAAATGTGGAAAAAGATGAGAACGGAGAAACAAATAAATTCACCCTTTCAGAGGATTGCAGAAAATCCCCAGTAGAAATGCATGAGCACAGCGCACGGCTGAGGACTGGTCCTGTTCAATGCTGTTAAACGTACGACATTGTGTAGGTACCATAATAACCCGAACAGGAACAATATTTGCTTTCTATTAGACTGGGATCTGAATGGTAGATCTGCGTCCCCGATTTGATATGATAGTTATGCACTGGTGCCGAGGTAACTATGCAGTATGCACCATTCCGGTCTCCAGCTTAAGGGATCTATCAGCAGAGTCTCCGGAGTCTTGACAATATTCCCGACTGCACCAGATTCAACGAATGTTTATTCTCGGGTCCATTGAGCTTAAATCGTCGAGTGGAGTAATTTTCATGCCCCCAACAGACCCATATCGATATAAATGGTCGCTGCTGGAAATGACGTGGATCGCAGCTCACCATCGAATCGTATTTCTAGTCACGTTTCAGCCATAATCGGAAAATTTTTCAATTTCAACTAAAAATGTTGTTTTTCCGTTGATTTGTTGAGTAGTTGCGATGTTGGATGGATTCAGGGAGTTGGAAGCGTTGGGGTCTGGGTCGACATTCAGCCACCCGGGAAAGAGTGTGTCTAGTGTAAACTGCTTTTAGTAAGACGCTGCTCCTTCAAGCACTCCTTCTGATTTGGGAGGCTTTTCAACACTTTATAGTGCTGACGTGAAGTGGGTGTAATAGTTTTCATGGCTGCAACAGAAGCGATTTTTACGACTACTTCCGAGTTTCCGGATGACGAATGCACCACACTCGATGCTAAAGTTTGTCATTGCTACTGTCGACTTAAATTCCATTTCGATTTAATTTAATTTGGGTTAACTTTCATGGCCAATAAAAGATGGGCGAATGGAGGCGAATTCCAATTGAAGTTGCCCGTTAAATGCTTCGTGCAGGATTTTGAAAATTTTCCGATGGTGGCTTGAAATGTCAACCACCCCCACCCCGAAAGCAACATCGGTCCCAGTAAATATGGCCACCTATTGAACTACTGCAAGTATGTGCTCCAACTGAGAGTGGATTGCTATCAAACATTTTCCATGATTTATTCTTTCCGTTTCGAATTTCTGCAATCAGGTCTTGATTCGGTCGACTTACGCTACACAACACAAGGCGGAGGGCATATAAAGAACTTCAAAGGAGGAGAAAGGAGAAATATTTGATGGTTATTGCTTCGCTGGAAAATTAAATTTGTAGGTAATTGAAGTGATTTGTGAATTACCCGGATATTGAAAGAGATTGCTGTCTATTAAGAAATTAGATCGAGAAAATTATAGTGTTGCTTTCCGCTGTTTTCTGGGAGAACACTTGATTATCGTAACAAATCATTGTAGAATGAAGTAGCACAGAATTGTGTTGATCACGTTATTTTGGAAGAGGATTTTGGAAAAATAATTCCTGATCACCAAGGCAAAGGTCATGGCTGTGAACCTTGTCAATACCGAAATGGAAGGGGTGAGAATAATTTGATCACGAAAAAGGACTTATCTCAAGACCTAGGACAGACGAAGAGGTTCGCAATAGAAGACAAGATTGCATCTCTCACTCAAAAGATTGATGTGAAGACTGTATACTGTCCACTAAACTATACTCTTTGAATAAAACAGGTTTTCATGCCAATTCTATATAGAAGAAGGTTAAAGGGTTTAAGTGCTGGATGCTGTTGTCTTGAATGAAATATACATCACTAAACCCACCCATACTTGCGAATGAACGTTGTGCACATTACATCCGAAAACTCTGAATGGCTGAATATGGTTCTGGTCTTACGAACTCCATAACTTCTTCCATTTTGCCACGTTATCAGGCCTTTCAGCTTAATACAATGCTTCTCGTACAACATTACCTCAGACAGAGTAAATATTATTTCCAGTAAAATTTCAAATTCCCTCCGATTCGTACAAGTTCTCTGAAAAGTACCTACATCATCGACGTATTAAATCAGAACTTCACCTACCCTCGAAGTATCGATATCTTGTTTGACACTTTTTAAATCTCTTTCAGTAAAATACAAAAGTCGGTAGCAAACTTCATCTCTATTCCACATCCTTACCAACCGAAGTGCTCTCAATCACGTTCTTTTGCGAATTTCTTTTTTTTTGTACGAAAATTTCTCAAGCACTCCGTACACCTCACTATCACCACCTGAAGAAAATCACCCACAAAAAAGTCGTTCAAAGAAAAGTACCAAGAATCCGGCAAGACTACATTATATAAAGTAGTCGTTAATCTTTTAACAAACCATGCAGTCACGATAAGCCTTTGAAAAAAAAATGCACAGGACTTTTATCGTAATCCTGTTTTCCATATCTTTAGAGTATAGTTGCCTACACGAAAAAGTTCGCAATTCAGGCGAGGCTGCTGAAATCGCATTAAATTCAAAGATAGAAGCATAGTTACACAATGAACACATGCCATCCACCGATGGCAGCCAACCCAGAGTTCGTAGCCACTTTACCAAGCATTGAAAGTTGCAACAGAAGCTCAAACAAGCAGAAAACACGTTTACAGTGTGCACACTGAAAACCAAAATGTCGGGCTGCAGTTGTTCAACACGCAAAACAGAAGTTGCCGGGTGCCCGGGTACGAATTTATTCCCATTCTGTTTGGTGTCGTTTATTGTTAAATCTGTGCTACTACTTTGGGTCCTTCAGAATTGTTGCATTCAGTTAGGTTCGTTGATTCTCAAGTGAAATTTGTAGCATTGTGATTCAGTCGTTCACAGGAATCCTTGACTTTATTGAATACTCGTAAATTATGACTAGCTAAATTTTGTGGTTTGTTTTTGACTTTAGTGCAGATATAATTTGCCTTTCTCAGTTTTAAAACATTTTCACAATTTTGTACACAGACTTTTTATAATTTAGGACTGTAATTTAAACATAAGAAGGTGCTCTCAGCACCCTACCTACGTAAATGCAAGATTGACTCTCTGTTTTATTTATTTTATACTTGATATTAATAATAAACATGTTGACTGCCGTGTCGGTCACCGGTGACCGGCATTTAAAAGCTCTCTCACGACAAAGGCATTTTACCACGTAGTTCTCTCACGAAAGCTTTTATGGTAATTGCGCCAGTCAACGTGTTAAAAAAAAACGACCCCCGTAAAGTATGTACCGACGCTTTAAATGATGTAATATAAACCACCTTCCTCTAAATGTCACTAAAAATATCTGTATAAACTTTTCACGTAAAAGGAACCTCTTCTCTAGGATTGATAAAGACAAGGACTTGCTTATTTTACTCATTACTTAATTTTCCGTTCAGGATCATATGGACACTATTATTAAAAATCCTAATGGGACTTTAAGTTTTGTAAAAAGATAATCCAAAGAATTAAATGATCCCTATAAATCCGGTTATCAGTATTGTGTACCGTGCCCGGTTCCCTTTTTATCGTCGTAGAAGAAAGGACTTCTAGGATTATTTTGTCATTCGACTATTCATAAGAAGCTATTAAATTCCCTGAATTGTTTGATTCTATCAATATCTCCTTTCCTGCTATTTTAGACGATACAACTTCTTTTATATTTCAAAATATCGAACCAACTGTGATTTTAATAAGCCAACATTACTTTTCATCCGTGTTACAATTTTATCAATTTTTTATACTTTTGTAACTCCTTACACATTCCTACTCACCAAATAGAGGGTTTGAATTAAAAAGTTAAAGTTAAATTGAGTTGTTTATTTTGAGTTGAGTTATTGTTAAATTGAGATTTTCTGGGCTTGGTAGACTCAGTGAAGATTGGCCAGCGATTTACGAAGCGGTAGAATAGGATTGGTAGAGTCCAAAGCTGTGGTATTCATACAATTCTGCCTTATTGTAATTATTTTCTATTAAAATTTCACAATATAGTAAAAGAACTGTTTTCAGTACCCATCTTTGTTGATAAGAATAGATTTGAGTAATTTCTAACAGCACTGAAGTTTTTATTGTAAACTAGTTTTATTTTCTATTTACCTTGAAGAGCTATAATCCCTTGTAGACGAAATAAAGATAAAGTTTTATAGAGCTATATCCAATTAAAATGTCCTGACAGTGGTGGCACTCACGCAATTTATGCAAAAATCTCAAGAATCCGAAATGCAAATAAAAAATCGAAATGTCTTGCAAAGAACTTCATGAAGTTTTAACTGAACTATAGAAAAAAATTTTATTGCATCTACTAAAATCTAAAATAGTCCGGATATCTCCTTAACTTCCCCAGTCATTGCCTGACTTTCAAATGGTAGAAAACTACAAGCTTAAAAATCTTATTTAAATACTAAAACGCTTCGAATTCCATCGTAAAGAAAAAAACTATTGCTAAAGAATTTTAATTTACTTTCTTCTTTTCTCGACGGAATTTCTGGGGAGCATGCAGCTAACCGAAACTACTAATACCTCCTTACCCTAGGGTGGGTATCTAGTAAAATTTTTACGACTTTAAAACAAACACGACACGAAAAAAAATTGTCCAACACCAAAATATCGAATATATGAGTCTGGGCATCGGGCTCCATAGATAGCATCACTACCTAGTCTGGACCAAAGCCATTAAGTACTTTCGACAACTTGCAATCCCTTAAAGTAGGAGAATGTGTTCGCTAGTGTGCCAAATTATTGGACAACTGCAACAGAACTGTAAACACCCGAGTATTAGGGTGGATCGACAAACTCAACCATATTGAAACAAATTACCCGGGATCCTTTTCTCAAAGTGGCAGTACTACGAGGACATTGTACTGCAGCAAACATATCATTCAGAAGGATTAACTTTTCATCATTTCCAGAATTGATGTTGGGTATCTAATGACAAAATTTGAGGGAAACGGCTGGATTATAGCTCTCACGGAGCTCTAGAGCTTAGCTAGGCCTGATTGAATAATTTGAATTAGTGTCCCAAGACAGCTGACAATTTATCCACGGAGAATAGTGTCCGATTTAATTCAATCAATAAAATACTCTGATGCTGATTAATCCCAAACTATGGAGGCAATCTAATCCGATTTTTAACCATCAAAATATCTCACACCAGGTCCCTGGGTTGTGATTATTCAGCACAAATTCGGGCATAATTTGAACCTGATCAGTGCTTTTTGTATCGTGCAAAGTGATGGCTATTTATATCCCTGGTCTGGTGTTGCGAAACTGAATTTAATTGAAAATTAATTGAATTAGATAATAAATTACAGGATTTAGGAGGGAGAAAGATACGATAACTCAAATTAATGGGCTCGAACTAGTCAATCGCATAACATTCTGATAAATGTTAGCCTCAATTGAATTGCGCTGTAATTAACTACTTACAGCCTCAGTTTAATCACCTATTGAATATTGTGCAAATTATAGACTCGTGAAACAATAAAATTCACTTTGATGAAATTGTTTTGGGGTTTTATGATGCTTTACGATCCTCCTCCTCGGTATGAGCATTTACTGTCCAGCCGGATCACAGAATTAGATTCCAATTGTGCAGAGAGGTTTCATTAAGTAAGAGGATTATTGTTGTATATGGAGAAATATGTTCACAGAGTTATAAATTCTGATACATCAAGAGAAATCCCATGTTTCATGGAACGATTGCTATGCATACTATATACATAGTATAAGTGCACATTAAGAGAGTATATCCTAGCGTTTAAAAGTTAAATAAATTGTACATAGAAAGAACTGCCTGTAATCTGTAAGCGAGTTACTCTTACTGGTCGCCTGGCAATAGCCGTCTGATATTGGGAGGACCCAATTTGTATCGGTAACTCGGACTGTTGAATTGTCTTAATCTGGACACCATTGGTCAACCGGACTTTGTTAATTTCGTTGAGTCGGCTTAGTCTCCAAAATGTCGAAATTTTAACCTGACAAATGTTACATCACGCCCTGTGTAGAAGTTGAACCTATGCCAACAGAGGAGAAAATCTGCCCGCGTGCTGCGTGTATAGATGAGAAAAGTGAAGATTCATCTGAGGCAGATAAAGAACAGGATGAAGAATCAGAATTTCTGATTGTGTTATAATGCTTATGATCATGTCAGAATTTAAATAGGATAATTAATTATGTAATGTAACTTAAAGAAATTTCCAGTAGACTCTAATTTAATGAGTCGTCCGCTCCTCCTCTCGCCAAAATTTTATTACTAAGTTGATTGACTTTTCTGATTATTCCTAATATCACAACGCTACAAGGCTAGTCTTTCCTTTTGAACAAATTACCTAGGACTGCGCTAACTGAAATCATATCTGTGTAATCATTACCAGATCACTTTTTTCTTCAGTAACTAATCACATTCCTCCTTTCGTGGAGATGACAAGATGTAGTGCCACTTAAACGTGGTAGAAGACATGCATTAATCAAATCTAAATATAATACAATCAGTTCTGTAATCTTAATGTAGTCTATCCAGTATCCTTGTAAGCTCTTAAAACAAAGAAACATCCCATACCCCAATTTCTTATGCAATCACTGGACTGCTGCTGACTTTTCAAAATCCCTTCGCCTGGAATATCATCGGGTCACATCTGATATCATATCAAAGAGAATGGCACAGAGCAAATTTTAAAGCAGCTCTCAGGATATCTTGAAAAGTAATTCCAGTTTTATAGGATTCCATGAATTATTCAAGATACAACAGATATGACGAGATATTTCTACTTTGAGATCGACTGTATTTTCGTACAAATAATAAAAGCCAGTTAGGTAACAAAAAGCAGGACTCATCTGACCAGATGGTGTGGGTGGTGAATAGATATAAAATGTAGAGAACAACCAGAGAGGAAACATGGTAATACAGGAGGCTAGAAAAAGTGCCCCATTTTAGCACACATTCTATTCTGAACGTGTACATTATTTCGATGATGATGGAACGAGATGACAACTGAACAAAAGCATTCTGGCCAAGACATACATCTCTAGACCTCAATGGCAATTCATAGCAGTAGAATCGTCAGTTTTCATTGTCGCTCCCATCTTGTATTGGGCACCTACAAACCGGAGTTGTCTGATGGCCTTGTTTTTCATCCTCAAGTGGTCATGTGTAGTTGATGGCAATATGCCTCTGCCCATTTCCTTTTTCGGCTATTCCTTTTGCTTTTGTGATGGCCTCCCATTTGTGCATGTATTCAAGAAAAGTTATTGTCCATTGCGATGAAATTCAGAAGTCATTCCGACGGAAGATTTATAAAGTTCGGAGTGGCAAATAGTGATTGTCGCCGGTTCACTAACGAAAATTTAAGTAATTACTTCCGTTTGGCAGGAAAAAAAGAGCTGAGAGGAATATAATTTTCCGCTGTCACCCAAGTATTTTCATCTAACCCCCCCACCATTTCACCCGTGCGAAATATTGATTAATATCTGTTCGCTATTGTATTCGTACTTTCCGTACTTTCTCAGGAATAGATACCGTCAAACTTAAATCGTTGCAGGGAATCTGCCCCATGCGCTTTTATTCAACTCCATCCATGGGGATAATTTTCCCTTTCGTTAGTCAGATGACAACTCAATTTTCCGGCAAATTTCTCTCGCAATTTGTGAAGCAATGGAAAATATTTAAAACGTTAAATTTAACGGCAGAAAGTACAAAAATATTTCATGAATTTTCACCCAAAATGTTTACATTTCGCATATCAAAAGTACCCAACATTTATAGCTGTGGTGTTTGTGGGGGTTGGAGGGGGGGGGATGGAATGGCATAGTAGTATAGTTTTGGGTGAATGTTCCACTCCACATCTGAAAGTCCAGTAGGATGCTTGAATAAATTTACAATCGAGTGAATTAGAAACGTTTGGACCACCGCTGAATGATGTGGTGTTTTACACATAGTTCTCGTCCTCCCATTTACAAGGGTATACACTATTACGATGCACTCATTTCAGAGAAATAAATTTTCTAATGGTACTGACATTTGCAAATAAATTGCTGTTGACCCGAAATAAGAATGGACTTTTGCAGGGGATGAATACTAAAGTTCCACAGGATCAGGACAGACTTAACTGAAATGAAAGTTTACTACAAACTGAGGTCAAAGTTCATTAGTTGATTAGTGGATGCATACAAAGTAGCATAGTGGATTTTATAACTAGCACTGCTTAAGTGATTTTCAACTCTTAAAATGAAGATTAAATATTTTAACGATTTTCATTGAGGTTGATGTAAATTAGAATACACTACCATACAATCTTAACCCACCAACGGGTGATTGATGAAATTTCATCCACCACTTTCTTCAATCCCTTGTACGATATATTGCTGCAAAATTAATCTTCTATCTCATTATGCAGTGATACTTGAACTATTTGTTTGACAAAAGAAAAACGTCAAATTCGTATACGGTCAGTTCTGTAAACCGGAACTAATTTGTCACATTTCGGGGCTACTTTGACATGCTCAGCTTTTTGACATTTTAACGCTTACAACCATCTTACAAGACGAAATATATGCAATAAAATTCTGTAGCCGGGAAATCCTTAGCAAGGATATGAAAAGAGCCTACATACTATCAGATAGTCAAGCGGCTCTTAAGGCTTTGTGCTCTTATACATGCGAATTTAGACTGGAACTATCTTAACATCCTAATGCAAGTGGCCAGAAACATTACTCTCAGCATAATGAGGGTATCACGGCATGAAGGTGGCGAAAGAAATAGGAAATGTCTGCTGAATCCAACTTCATTGGTCCAAAGTCATTTTGTGGTCTATCCAAAAGTGATATCAAGTCTATTTTCAAATCATAGAAAGAGAGATTTAACCAGTTATACCGGTTCAGCCAAGCTGGCTTAGGAAACCCAAGAAATTGATTAACTACTCGCGGAAGAAAAAGAAGGAACTCAACAAATCGGGACTAAGAATCTTGATAGGTCTTCTGTCCGGTCTCTGCTCCCTGAGATAGGACCTCAAAAATATGGACATAGTTGAGGATAATACGTGTAGATTCTGTCTAGAAGATGATGAAACATATTCATAATTTAATGATGTCCTAACATTGATTCCATGTCCTCCTATTAGTTCTTCTAATTCCATCTTGTCCCTTAAAGTTCTAATCCTCTCCAATTTTTCGATCGATGTCGGTCGATTGTAGTAAACATATACATTTGACTGTTTAGTAAATATCTGGTAATTGCTTCAAGAAACCTCAAAAAGGATCTTGTTCAATACTTTTGTAAATGCTTTCATTTCAGCTCCATTCACTGAAATATATAAAAGACAAACCTACATCGAAACTCAGAACTCTTGGCATTTTTCTCCCATAAATCTCACAAACAAAATCCACTAAATACTTCTAAAGTCTGTGAAGTGTTGAAAAATTA
>QYTT01079604.1:2859-23849 GCA_006980735.1 Dasypogon diadema
AATTCAATCAAAATTATAATCTAGGTTTGCTTAAAATTAGCGTAACTAGGCCTACAATACTAACTATATTCAACTTCAATTATTTCCAATATATTTCGAATTCAACTTTGTTTTGTATTTAATTCAACTAATTAATTTTATCTAGGAACGTCCTTAACTTCTGCCCATTTGATTAATTTATTGGTTATTTCAACAGCTTCTGTGTCCGAAATAACATTTTTTGATATTGTCGCCGGTTCAGTTTCAATTTCTTCTCCTTCTTCTTCTACTCCAATGTCATTATCACATAGCACTTCACTCCTTTCCCACTCTAATATGTCCTCTTGATCATAAGTGTTCTTAAAGAAAATAATTACATAAATTTATTCAGTGCAGTAAGAAGACCTGTTTGAAATCTTACTTGATCATCAACTTCATGTAAAAGCTCAACCAATTGTTCCTGATTAGCCACCAAATCCGCTTCCCAAAGTCTTTTCAAGTTTGCCAAAGGAATGTCATCTTCATCCTCAGTGGAACAATCTTCGTTCTCTAAAATATTTTTCCAGCTTTTCGCTATCGTATCACCTTTAACTTTATCCCATGAGGATTTCAGCAACCAAACTTTTGAGTAAGTCGTGTATATGAAAGTAAACATTTTTTCTCTCTCAATAGAGAGAAAATTCATGATGAGAATCCCTTAAATGGTGTCAGAATAGGACAGAACATGCATAGCCATGATTTCTCCAAATTTTTGCAAGCAATAGAGAATTAGAAAATATAGGTATTTCAAGTTAGCGAGCGTTCGATAGTTCAAGTTATAAAGCAACAATGCTAAATTTTCAAGCGTTCAAGTTACCGGATAGTTCAAGTTATCGGGGGTCAAGTTAGCGCGAGTGCACTGTATAAATTTTATATATAAATATATATATGTATACATCGCGGTATGTATTTTCTAATTAGAGATAAAATAAAAATTCTAATAAGTAAGGGTAACGTCAAAATAAAAATAATAAAAGGTCTCAGTACCTGAATTGACGACAAAACACTGATTATTACTTTTAACTAGACTTATTAACAGTCCAATGGTTGGTTAAAGACTAATCTCAAAACTGACTTTTCATATGTTACGATTTGATAAATTGTATAAAATAATTCAAAAATAGATCTCATACAGAATACAAGAGGAAACAAAACAATCCTTAAAAAAATCTCAATATTAAAATGTATTTTTGTAATTTATTCTAATCAAATTACTTTCTTAGTTTCACACTTAAAAATCTTCAGTTTTATTACGAAATAAACGATTCGACGAGAAACAAATCACTAAGAAAACAGCATGATAGATTACACTAACGTTTTGTCTTATACGCTCTATACTATAGAAACGGCTTGCATTTGGGACAAGAAGGTAGAAATATGGAAGCTCTAGGTGATTCTTTATTGGTATCATTTCATGTAAAATGCGTATTTCCATCCATCCCCATAGAAGAAGTCAAAAGTATAATGTTTGATTTAATAGATTTGAATGCTAAAGACGATATAATAAAAAAAAGAATTATGAAAATAAATAACAAATATTCGTTTCTATGAAAATTATTTTAAATTTAATAATAGATTTTATATGATAAATATGACGACGGCTTAGTGATAGATTCACCGTTTTCTTTTTGCCGTAAAATTCTGAAAATAAATTTCTCGAAAATAACCCATACTTATAAACATCTTATGAAATTTTGCTAGCGATGCTTGGATGATGTCCTGTGCTTGTGGTTACGTAGAAAAGGTGATTTGTTTGAGTTTTTGGATTGGCTTAACAAGATAAATAAGATAATTTAGTTTTCATTAGATCTAGAAGAAAAAATTTCTTGGACATGACGATCGGGCATCCTGGTAATAAATTTGTATTTGAGGCTTATAGAAAACTGAAAGTTTCTGATATTGTGATTCCATCACACTCTGATAATTCTATGAATATAAAGATGTTAGCATTTTGACCTGCAGATTAGTCAATTTACCCTTAAATATAAAAGATTTGAACAAGGAAAACAAACAATAAAAACTTGTAACTTGTTGTTATCCCACACTAATCGACAAATTAATAAAGAAAAACAAAAATAAACAAATTAGTAGGATCATATACCCTGCTACTAATTAAATGGAGCCAAACATCGACAAGCACTGGATAACATTAAATTATGTTAATAGAATTAGTACAAGAATAGCCAGTTATTTAAAAAGTAAATTAAATAATATTTTGATATATAGTATTAAAAAAATTTATTGTAAACAATCAGGAAAATATAGATAAATTGAAAATGTTCGGAGTATATAATTTTAAACGAATATATAAGGCAAACTGGTAGGAACTTTAATTTAAAAAAAAACTCAAGATGTTAAACAGAAAATAGACCTTGCATATCATTCCCATAACTTTATAAATTATAAATTTTAGTACAGATGTGGAAGAGCCAAGTATTTTGCTACTACGCGGTAAGATAGTAGAAAAGAAGAAAAATAACAGATCCGATTTCTTTGATGGACAATTAGAGTTGCATTACATTTATAACTCATTATCACTATAAGAAATCCACGTTTATCGTCAATAAAATAAAGTACCTCCTTCCTCAGTAAATTCTTTAATACTTCTAATTATCACAACTCTTCTCTACATCGTAATACCTCCAAAAACATTTTGTCTAGAACATATCCGAGTCCTTTGCTACGCAACAAAACGTAACTAAGTATATACTTAGTAGAGGTTTCACTTCTTTACTGTAGGTGCGGCATCTATTCTTGTTAGATAATTCTCTTAACTATAATTGGAAATTCTCCTAATGTTTGTAGAGGTTGCAGTCACATACTATAGGAAAAACATCTATTCTTCGTAAAGAAATCTCCTGTTTGTAGTTGGAAATTCTTCTGAGATTTATAAAAATTGCACCTATATGTTGTAGAAGTAACACCTACTTTCTTTGATAAATTATCTACAATTTCAAGTGATATTAAGTAGAAAATCCACTTAATACAATTTAGGCGAATCAGCTAATTGAAGTAGCAGGCTAAAAATCACCTACAAGAATTAGGTGTTATAATTACATTTTAGATGAATTATCTACATTTTTTCTCTCAGTGTACATTACTTTATTTTATTTCAATTTAAAAAGAATCTTTTTCGCATTTTTTAAGCTGCTCTCCAAGTCTTCTATGAAAAGTTTGTTGATAAAAGGGATTGATTTTAGCTTCATCAGGAATTCCTTTATTCCACACGTTTGCTTATTGCAAATTTTTAATCCCCGTACATAACATACCTTGTTTTCATGCAACACTTTGCATTAAAAATTTCTCCACTTCTAGTATTAAAGTAGAAATTTACTAATTTTCATACATATCTCTCTATTATATTCTCACCAGAATATAAGAAACGAAATTACACCCATAAAAATGTTTACAAAATATGTACATTATTACGCCCCTTACTGCATACACAACAAGAAAACGTGTTTTTGAACAGTAACGTGACATATTCAATTATGCGTGGCCCACCCTGTTCTCTGACTTTTCCAAAATATGTTTGTAATGATCAATATTGCACTAATAATTCGATATCATAAAGTGCAATTTTCTCGAAAACTATTTATAAAAAAGAACACATGTTTCGCGGTTAAGCTCAGGCATCTATATTTATCCAACTATATTTCTATCCGCTCCGCACTTATATTTGATTTGGTTGGAAGATTGTTCACAATCAGGCCAACACCACACATAGTTCCATAATATCGAGATATTGAGTTCTCAATTGGAATCAAATCAAAAATAATTATTGAGTCCCATGCAGTGTTTCAAAGTTATAAGTCTAGCACCTAACGTCGATCAAATCGAGCTGAACTAAGCACGCAACCAACCCACGCATGTGCAACTACCTCAAATCCGCCAGTTATAAAATAATAAGATGAAAACAACAGCTCTTGGCCAACACCTCGCGATCTTTCGCCAATTCATGATCAAAAGATCAGATCAACTGAATGAATGAATTTCGTCCATTTGCTGTATTAAATATATCTTAAGATTGTGTATGGGTATGTTCGTGCGGCCCAACAGATTGAAGTCACCGAACAAGTTTCTTGTGATTTTCTGGGATCGCACTACACGTCAATCCACTGTTGAATGCATGTATGACTAAAAGTCACACAGTTCCACTTGCACCACGAATTTCAAGATCTCATCATCGAGCCAAGCTAATTAGAACCTCACAGAAATTTTCTTAATTTGAAATTTCTGCCACTGCATAAGTCCAACATGCATCATAATTAGAGATCCAAAAATAAAACTGAGCAGAATGGTTCTGCTGCACTTGAGGAAGGCTGGTGTTGCACATAATACGGGGGCAGACCTGCAAAAATATCAAAGTTCTTTTGGACTTTCGAGAGCTCGGCCAAATTGAAGCACGCAGCAAAAACTATATAGTCATATAAGAGAGCAGATGCATACTGCTTTTGGTGCTGTGAGAAACTCTGAAAAATCTTTTCTGGTCGTCGTCGTGCCCACATGGCAAGTTGTCATGGTCGAGCCTACACTTATTACAGCAGTACCAACAAGCAGGTCTTAGCCCCTTGGCCTCTTAGCCTTGCTCTCCTCTTTAACACAGATAAGAGAATCTAAATATCTTTATATGTTGGTTTGGCTGGCCTGACCGTGTCCCTTTTTTGAGATATTCTAGTAAAGCCTAACAGACCGCATGTGTTGCCCCTCTGGGATTACTGGTGTAGCCATACTACCACTACCAGTCATTGTTCTTACACTTGCAACATCCTGTGAGATGATGATGAACATGTGGCGTTAACTTCTTCTTACGTCTTCAATTTATGCCTTTTGGTGCTGCTTCTTCGTAATCTTATTTTTTCTGCAGGTTTTATGTTGTCGGAATTAACGATCGTGGAATAACGACGATGTTTCATGTTTCGATTTATACACGTTGCGTGTTGATACGACCCCAGACCGAGAAGGTAAGAGCACTCTGATAATATGACAACAGCAAGTCATAATATTGACAGTAATCGTTTATTTGATTGCGGCCCAAGATTGTTATGGCATTGTCTTTTATGGATGATATAGTCCAGCGGCTGTCGATTTTAATCAACATAATCAGTGATTATAGATTTTATATTAGCTCCAATTGGTAGTTCGGAACAGTAAATAGCTGAAATGAATGGCACAAATAGCTGTGATGAGGTTAAGCAAAATGTTTAAGTGGTGATACCTACAGAGTTAGCAGAGCAAGTTACTACAAAGCTGTAACTTTTTACGTTGATCTATATTCTACCCCCTTGCACGAAATTGAGAAGTTGTTTCTTGGCACTTACGAGTCATTGTACTGTAAACTGCTTAGATTGTCGACAAGGTGCATTAAGCTATATTGCTAATCATTCTCTAAATACAGGTTAGTGTAAAGGCGGTAAACTGGTTTTTGTGCATTTCGAATGTAAAACTAAGAATAATTTCGTTTTGTTTTCATTCTACGCTCTTCTTGTAGAATCATAATACTCCATTTAGGTACTAAAACTAATCACTTCATGCTTTTTTTTAATAAATTCGGGGAAAAATTAAGAAGCTTTATTTTAAATATTTGGAAGCAATCATTTGAGCTTCTATTTACGGAATAAAGTTTCATTCTTTTAACGCAGTTTGTCGTTAACACTTCATACGCATCCATCAACCCATCAGATTGGAAGATCTTAGTAAACAGTCCATGTTCATAGAATGCCATATGTCAGAGTTTTAAATATTCCTGCAAATTTCGTTAATTGGATTGAATCTTACTTTATTGCCTGATCTTTTAGAATTAGCCTTTCTTCCCAGAAGGTCAGAGAATGTTGACTATTTTCTGGTATTCTGCAGGGCAGTCATCATGGACCTTTACTATTTATATTATTTTTAGATAATATCTTTGCCTTTCCTCAGGATTCGTATGTTTTTTGTGTATGTTAATGACTTAAAACCTTTAAAACAATTTCATCTGCCCCTAATTCTCAACTGCTGTGAGCTGATTTTGACATTTTTTGTGCTTGGTGTTAAAAAAATCAGATGTTGTTGATTGTATATAAATATTCTCTATTGGGTTTTTCTAGAAAATTTAAATCTTGATACTGTCTGATTACAGCTTACTTTTTCGATCACATGTCAATACCACAATCAATCGACCGATTTCCAGGGAGCTGGATATTCCTTACGTTTTGAGCTTTTTGTTTTGTTATTTTGCGTTTCATTTCTGATTAGGTTCGATTTTTTTGGATGCCTCATTTCTATGTTCATATTCAGCGTAATGGGACTCTTAAAAAGCGATTCCTTTGCTTTGCTCTTCCTGAATTTTTTTAGAACGACTCTGTGCGAATTCCAGCCTATGTTGACAGACTGAAAATTTTAGATATGACTTTTCTTTCCAAATGTAAAGAAACTGCATGTGTCATATTGATTCTCCTTCTCTTCTCAATCAAAAAAGTGTTAATACGCACCCTTAATTTTTGTCATGAATATAAATAAAACTAATTATGGCTTTTATAGACCTTTGTCTACTATGTCCAGGAATTATAACATTTTTCTTACAACACTGCTTTCAATATGAACAAGGAGTCTATAAAATAGTTCCTCAATAAAGCCTGAAACAGTATACAAGTACTGAACAGCGCAGCCGAACAACGAGTAACCAAACACAAACACTGTTCAATGGAAAAGATTGCAAAGTGGCACAGCGAAGCTTTTACCAAAATAACAACCGTAAATTTGGCTGAAATTGTAATAATTTTGCCCTTTCGCAGTTGGCAGCACTGAACAGCGAACAGCCAATTTAGAAATAGATATAACCGAGCAGCCAAATTTTTCGCTTGTCGGCTACGCTGCTCGCAATCTGTTTCACTTTATGGAAACCTTTGTTCTCTAACTTTTGGCTGCTCGGTTGCGCTGCTCAGTTATTGCAATCTGTTTCAGGCTTAATAGCTCTATATTTTGATTTTTTTGTTATATTTGCTGTTGTTTATATAGTTTAACTTCCTTTTTTTTGTTATAGTTGTTGATATTCTTCCTTTTATGTATTGTCGTAGATCATTTTATTTCTGTGTGCTTATTATTTAACAAAATAATATAATACAAATAGGCGAAATATACTTTTCAAAATGAAACATATTGTTATTATTGTAATACTTCAATATTTATATTTGGTCATTGTATTAATCGTCTTTACTTTCGCATCAGTAAATTGTTTTTTAAGTAAACTAAAGGTCTAATAGTCTAAAGTCTATTTTTAAATATTTTAAAATGAATAAATTTGTTCTTGGAAACTTGGAAAAATTCCTGTTTTTTAAATTCTTGAGTTGCTCTTAACCTTTGCTCAGGCAAAATAAAAGCTATGCAAATTAAATCAAAAACAGAACTTATAAACAATAAATATTCCTTGAAAAACAAAAACATAAAAACCTCAAAGGACAACACAACATCCATCTTCCAGTTTCTAAGAAAACGTTTACAAAATTTCAAAACAAACTACACTTGTGAAATATTCACACGTGTAACCCTCAGCAGCTCAACTACGCGTAATAAAAGAGAGGTAAACGCACTCCATAACATTTTTCGATTTGTAACAGAATGTAGCTATCTCGAATAAATCGGAAAAATGTTTTAATAGATGCAAGGAATCCGTCCCAATTCAAAATGGACTACTGCTGCACAACACGTTTTGCTGTTTTGTAATAGGCACTGAAATTGAAGCGGAAAAACTCGTAAGTAGCAGACAAAATGGACTTTCGTAAGAATATCTTTTGGAATCAAGATATGCGCATAAATCTGTAGATAGGGGGTAGGGAGTGGAGATTTTAGCAAATCTGAAATTCACAAGATAAAAGTGATCGGGACATGACTAATTCAGCGATGAATTCTAACTTGGCGCTATACGTTTTCCGTGGCAAGTTTTATTTTTGAATTATGATAGAAAGGCAAACAAGACGCGTAAAAGGAAACCACCTAGTGATGCAGTGTGATTCTATTTTGAATGATAGAATTTTTAGACAGAAGTGATGAAAAGTTCTAGGTTTCATATTCCTTCTTAGTGCACACGAATAAGCAGAATAGTAGAAATTTCTCTATGGCATGGTGGGAGAGAAAGGAAATGACTCATATCGATGTACTATTTTACATCCCCAGCAAATGGAGGTATTTACGCCGCAGTACAAGTGTAAAGAATTACACTAATAATTTTTATTGCCGCCACGGTTAATTTGTTCCCAAAACAACAGTTAAAATTAATTATCCGGTTAAAACAAAGCATATTTTGGCTCATCTGTCGTGAAGTATTAAGTGCTAAAAGTGCTTTTTGTTTTTGTAATATCTCGTTCATTCACGGAATAAACACTGGCACGATGCCAGTTAAAAACTTGTGAAAGAAGTTCGGCAGTGTGAAGAGGGATTTTCAGAATTAATTAAGGAAAAATTATTTCTACAAGTTAAATTTGGAATAATTCAATGTGATATACGTTAAGGAATAATAATGATCAAAAATAAAGTGGAAATTATTTAAGATTTTTAAATAAAACCCAAAATTCTTGGGAGGAAATTTATTGAAGACCAGCAGTTGCTAGACTAAAAGCATGGTCCTCAAGCATATGGTTGCTGTAAAATTTTATTAATTGCTGAGATGCATTTACACTGGCGCGTCTTGGATTTTTTATTGTAAATGAAAAACGAAATTAGAAACTGGGAAAACATTTCATGAGTTTGGGCATAATTTTCCCTTTTTTCGTGCCCTTTCCCGAAGGTCAAGGCGTCAACATCTTTAACTTCACTCCTGCCTCTAGATCCTTACCTTTATTTTTTTCTCGTCATCAAAACTGTGCTAAATCATCATGGAACAAGTTCTTAGCTTTGTGACATAATTTTTAATTGATTGTGAGCGATATGGGCGGTGTGTGTTTTATGCAAAATACATTGAGCTAATTTGCAAACTATCAATAGTTACAAATGGGAACAAAATTTTAAAGCAGACAAAGAACAGTGAAAAACAGAAATACGTGGTTTTTTTGTTTTTTGATTTTAATCGGGATTTTTCCGCGTTTACTTTTACCCCGGTATCTTAACGCGCTACGCATTCATCGCGTAAAAAAGGGGTATTTTTATTTTATTACCGACACAGACTGCATTAATTTAAATAATTTCCAATATGTTATCCTTCTTTGCATTGAAAACTTAAAATGGGTAGTATCCCAGAAGAAAAAAATTCATGGTTTAATAGCGAATGCTACTATATAAAATAATATAAGCACTTAACAGATAAAAAGTTAAAATACAGGAAAACTTTAAAAAAGTTAGATGTTAATATCATTAGACAGATGACTAAATGACTAACAATTTATCATAATAAGAATACTAAATAATAGAGAAAAGTGTAAACAATAATAAGTCCCTCTTTAAAGGTAACACGTAAGAATTATTGGCACCCTGCATTAAAAATATTAACAGAAACAATGGCAGTTCCCTCCTAAAGGGTAAGATGTAGCCAACATTCACACTCTTAAAATAAATTCTGCTACAAGTCGTCGACTTCGGCATAAGTTACTCCAATTAATTTGAATCCATCAATCCACATATCTATCTCAGGAACAGTCTATATCGGCTAATCTACGCTTCAAAAGGTATTGTAAGTCTTAAAATCCAACCTAACTGCCAGCGTAAAACGGCCTCCTTCCCTACGTTCCACTGATCCCAGGGCGAACGAACCACAGCTTTTTCTTCATTCACAATTTCATAGTCCTGCTAAATTTTTTCTCAGAAGTAGGACTTGCAATTCTACTCGGGTAATTGGATATTTGAGTACTTAGAGTCTGAGTACTCATTACTTTCTGAACTGAGTAGGAGTAAGTCAGTAGTACTTAAGTACTTTACACTTTATTATCCAAGTCCTCAAGTATCCCAAATGTCTAGAATGTTTAATTACCATATCTTTCGTACTCAAATTGACATTAAAGGAATTTTTAACAAGTTCAGGATGTATAATTATAAACCAGGAGTTGAATTTTAGTTATGATTTATAAATTTATTTCGTCCGAAAGAAAGCGACTCCCCAAACTTCCTAAAGCACAAAAATCCTCTGCTTCCTCAGAATAAATATTGCTCATTCCCATTAGAAATTTGTTTTTGTTCCTTTGTGTGAAAAAATTTGTTTAGATAAATATAACATCCGTTATAATATAATATTGTTTTATAAGATTATCCATAAATGATCAGAGCTTCGAAAAAATGTCGTTTTTCACCTCCAGAAGGCAGGTATAGTAGGGGTTGTGCCATAGTATGCAAACCTGTGAATCACAATTATCATGCGCACTACGCAAGAGTTCTCGCGGTAGCACATCTTACTCAAAGTATAGAACGAACAATATATGTCAAAAAATACATCTACATATTTAGTTTTTCCGTTATTTAGGGGTAAGGGCACTGACGTTTTAATATAGATGGATGGAGTGTCAAATTAAAAATTTGAAAGAATTTTTGGGCAGTGGATAAAAACCTATTTACCACGTATACATTTTACGTAAAATCGATTTAATAAAAGCATTTAATTACGTCAATTATCAATAGATATATATTTTGAAAAATTTGGTACGCAAGATAAATTACTAAAATCCTTCAAAAAAGACTTTAACTTAGCAATACCGAAATTCTTTCTCACTGGTTGTTAATGGGTTTGCTTCACCTGGAAAATGTCAAATAAATTTTTTAAGGATGCAAAGGATAGATATATAAAACAATACAGCTATCTATTTTCCCCTTATATTTAATGGAGAAAATTTTAGTTCAGTTCCATATTTTAAGTTTAAGGGAGAGAGTTATATTTTGAAGTAATTTTGATATCAATATATGTAGTATGCGTCTATTTACATATATTATGAAGTCTATGGGTAAGGGTGTTATGAAAAACAGATTATAGTATGCCATTAAAACTAGGTTATCAAGAAAAAGATTCTGGTACCAAAAATAATGGTACCCAAAGTAAGAGTATTATCACGACTTCTTCGGTGCATGTTTCAGATAAGCATTTATTTTAATATCACGCAAACTGCCTTAAGTTTTTTTTCTGCTTTTTCTCATTTGATCTGATGAAATTTTCAATGATCCTGATCAGATGAAAAAAACACAGCTAATGTGAAGATATATGAATAAAAAAACAATTTTGACGCTCACTTCTAGAGAAAAAAAAGTCGCCAAATGTTACCGAGACGAAAATTACACGCACCAGTGAAGTGAACAGAAATCTCAACTGGAATATGCATGTCAAAAACATAGGATTCAAAGTTACAAGTTTTTTAGATCTATCAAGGACTTCCTTAGAGGAATCTAAGGGTTCCCTTCAGAGAATATCTAGTGGTTCTACATAATAGCAAATTTCAAAAGCTGGATTGTCTAAGAACTATTGCAGTTGTGTGGAAAATTTTTTCAGCAAGTAAAAAAATTAATTTATATCACAAATTATAAATTGCAAATAAAAAATAATGGAAATACTTCTCATTAGACTGCTTAATTTTGTTTCCTTATTACTGAAATGCGGTGTGCAATTACTCATTAAATTCTTTACTAATGTTCAGCCTAATCCATTATTATCCCCTCAAATAAAAAGTTGCACAATCCAACAAAATTCATCAATATAACAAATACTTTTAAGGATATTTTTTTAATCCACCATAAAAGACATATTCCCAACATTTAAAATACATGTCTGAAAGTTCCAGGTTCTGATTCTGTATTCATTTTTAAGGCATTTGCCTTTGAACCAAAGAGTACGGTTGATCACCCCAAATTATTCGTTTTACCATAGTCTTTCTCCCCTTCCTTGTACATTGAACCCCGGGCCAGGCCTGGTAAGATTCTTCCATACAAAATGAAGAATCATACCATTGTGATCTTGTGGGCCCGTAAAAAAATTTTTTGTTTAGCCTATCGTCTGTGGTCCAGACATCTCTCTTGCATCAATAAACAATTACCCAGCAGCCACCGCCACCATCTGATATGTCTCACTTGGATGTAATTCCATCATCGTCCACCTGTTTTTTTCTCATTCCACATCCAAAAGTGTAAGGACCTCACATGAATTTTATGACAGCAACCGAAGATATTGTAGTGTCGATGACTTTTTCATAAATTATTCATCAAATTACAATATTTTACCTTAGCCTCAAGTAATCAATAAAATATCAGTGATCGTTCGCATTGAGAAACAACTGGTGGGTAAATAAAAGCAATCCAAAATTAAGAGATTGACAGAACAAAACTGAATCAACGGCGAAATTAAGCCAACAAGAATCAATAAACAAATTTAATGGAATTGTGAATTGAAACACACCCTTGACCCATAGGAACATTTCTTCTTATCGCCAAAATCGACCGTTGCTGCATTTGTACCCTCCCTGTCCGCGAGAAAAAATTTGAAAGGAATAAAAGTCGAGAACATATGTTCCTCTGAAATTCCCACCTGATTACATATTCACTCACCCCAGGGAAGACTGACCGTAGTTTGCAGGTAAAACGGATAAGATCATGGATCATCCATAGGTATACCTGACAGGTTCAGTGTCAGCCCCGAATAAAAGAGCAACAGGTTAAATCAACTGAGGGTTGTTTTACAGTCATTTCCATTTTGATTTCTTTCACTTTTAGAAGATCTTCTTTCTTTTCGGCATCTTTTATTCCACTTTCGTCTAGACTGTTCAAGCTGCAGAAATTTCCCTTTGTCATGACTACGTCCGAAAAAAATGCATGAAAAGAATATGCCGGTGTAATTTGTTTAGCATCTGATAAGAGAATTGTTTTCTTCGTTTTCGCAAAACAATGAAAATTTTATAGGATCTCTCCAATATTTACGCAACATGCCAGAACTGTTTACCATGAGGGATATTACCAGAGATAAATCTTTCACAGAATGTTAGATTTCTTGGAATCTAAGACTTGCGAAGTTTCTCGTAACAACGGCGGAATTTTTCCATGTTTAAATGCAAACTTCCAAACAATGTTGAATTACTGTTTGGAGAACACTGCAATATCTTTAGAAATCGAGACTAAACCCAAGAAACAATCGGAAATTTTAAGAAATGTTTACTTTTAACGACGTGGGCTGAGTCGTGTAATTGTATAAATATTTACTTTTAATTGTTCGTCATTGAAACGAGTTAATATAATGAACTCTTGTAAATATGTGTTAGTCGGCCAGGGAATTTCGAAACGTGAACGGGAGTGTTTAGTCATTACCAAATAAATTCACGGGATAAACCAGGAAAGACAAAAATCATCTTTTCTATGAAGAAATTTGCATAATGTATCATGGGTTTGAGTTCAAATTTACTGATTAGTATTTTTAGAGAATTTTAAAAACATATAATATTATTAAATTATATCGTCCTGATTTGTTGTTCATTTTGATGTGTTTCGGGAGGAAATTGTCTTCTAACAGATACCTCTTTGTTTACTGAAAAAGTTGCCTAAAGGACTAGAGTTGAGCTTTATTACTTATAGAAAGCCATGATCTGGATGGTGTTTGATTGTTCATTGCCATGATAAATAATCGAACCATATCTGGTGATTAGGGCGAGTTCCATCCCATTCCAGTTTTGAATGCGTTCCATCAATTTCACAATATAACTCCGAAATAATCGGTTCTCCAGGATTGAAGAATGAAAAATGTAAGACATCCCTTGCAGTCTACCACCCTATCAGTAGTATTTTTACCATGAAAATATGGCTTCGGTTGGAGTCCTAAAATTCCATCATTGTCAGCTCCTTGCTCCGATCGTTTCCTGCTTTCTATTATCACAGACAACCAATCTCTTTAAAAATGGTATTCTTTGGTTCCTTAACCAGTTAGCTGCAGAATTTATTTTTAAAAGTCCCTCATCGAGTGCGTAATAATGAAATTAAAATTTTACCAAAATATCAAATTGAAACGAGGATTATATTTTTATTGGATAAAAAATTAACAATTCATGGTTAAAAAAGATATTGTCATTGAAAATTTAAAAATTGTCAAAAAATAATAAAATTTATAAAGAGGAAAAGTAAGGAAAAAAATTTAACACTAAACCTACCAAGCCGGTCATTTTGACCGGTGACCTCTGCTTCAATTTCATTATTCAGCGTATTATTTCTATCTCAGTTGTAGGCATCTCGGTAGGTTTAGTGTTAAGAAATTCAGTGTGGTATTTTTCAAAGCAAAGTACCACACAAAGTGGCCCCTTTCCAGGCCGAGCACCAGTAACGTAACACCTTACAGATTCCATTCTTTGAGCAGACGGCACATCTTCGAAGTGGATTTGCTTTTGGTGGTATATGTAGCTGGTATAAAGTTTTAGAAATGTTTTCCGATGAGACGTGTAGGTTTTGCAATTGTAGTTGGTCGACGAACTTTCGTAGTTTGTGCTTGCTGAAATGCATATTCTTCAACAATTTGCTCAACACATTCGAGCAAAAAAATTAATCGATTTAGTTTTCCGTTGTTTTTCTTATATAGTATGTAGGAGTTCAAGCACATAAAGTCTACGAGGTGGAAAGATATTTTCTTATAGTACTTTTTCATCTTTTTTCTTGCAAATATATATATGATGCAATTATTCCAACGCTTCTATCCACACCTTCCTTTTCTCACCATAATCAAAGAGTACTTCCGGTTTTCTTACTATAAAAGGTGTCCCAACAAGAGCGGAAAATTCGTCAAAAACGACCAACAAACTTTGAAGTCCCGTTATCTCGAAAACCGTTACTCCCTCCCATATAATTTGTTGTATATCTTGTAAAGATCTTTCACTGTTTAGAAAATTTTTATACTAGAGTGATGAAATTTTTATTTGTCTTCCTTTTGATGAAAATCCCCTAAGGTTGCGATTATCATAGTAATTGGCTGTATTAATTACGTATCCAGTGCCCAATGGCAATAACTTCATACTAATGCTGGTTATACCAAACATCCTTTTTCAGATACTCTCAACCATTGTGGTTTGTTCTGCAAACCTTTTAGATAGAATGTGGATACGTTATTTTTATTTTCGAAGCGGAAATATTTTGCGCATGTTTTTCGTTTCTCCACCTCAACATCCACGTGGGGTACCCTTTCAAAATTTTAAATGAAATGAGGGGACGGACAGCATCTCTACTATTCATTATACACCTTATTATGCGCCACTTATGTGTTCCCCGAGGTATCGTTACTCTCGCGACCTTTAATAACTATATCTATCATCCGCGTACCTTTGCACGTCAATGGCATCTCCACCTAGAATCGACAGCAAGTCGTTCGCAATTAAATACAGAGCTGAGGAGGGTTGACCTCCCCATGGTCAACCTGTTGCTGTCGTTGGTATATTTTGTTAGTACGTATACTTTTCACGAATAAATAACTCCAAATTCTAAAGCTGATTTGATAAAGGTTTTATTATGTTTCGTCACCTTTTTTTACTTTTTAGAATGTTATTTAGTCGAAACGCAAATAAAGTCAATATATTTGTCCCAATTAACAAAACAAATGTTTTCAGCGATAAAATCCCACAAATGTTTCAATTTATCAAGATAAGCTAAATTCCATTGGAGATAGAAGAACGCAATGTACAAAATATTTGATTTAATGAAGCTCTAAAAGCTTGCGAAACTTTCGAAAATTATTTTCAAAGCAAAAATTGCTATTTCCTCCCCCAAAAAAATTGCAAAATTTCTCATTATCTTGAAAACCATAGGCAGATTATATTCCTTAAGTGTGTTGCTAACGTTTAATTGGATTTACATTGTCTTATCAGATCGATTGATATATCTTATCAAAATTCGATGTCGTGACTCAATCGAATTAAGGAGGAATATGCAAAGACTTGAGGGCCTCAAAACAAAGTGCTAAACAAACTTTAGTATACAATATAGTTGAATATATAGAGTATATTTTTTTTGTTACTGCAAGTAAAATATGCGCATTCACAAACACTTTTTGTTCCTTCTTTTGTACTCGATGGAAATTTACAAGTTGTCGAATTACATTTATTCTCTTGAAGTCATACCCAGAAAGACTGATAGTTTTAAATAACGTAAATCTAGTCAGCTTTACATTTTTCTGCAATCCGAAAAAACTAAAAAAAAAACTCCCAGTAAAAAAAACCTTGGGCCAGATAACTCAAAGTTAAAGTTTTTTTCATTGTGTAAGAGAAGATTTTAATAGAGAAATCCTGCTGCCTACCATCTCCACATTTTCATATAAATATAGCGCAATAGCATTAGCAAGTACTCAGAAAATGTTCATTTAGATTTATTCAACAGATCCAGAAGACGGAATCTATTAGAGCCCTTGGCAAAGGAAATTTTTTTCATTGAAGATTCAGATTTTTTTTTCACATTCTTGAATGTCACATCACAGTGAGATCATTCTTATTTTCTTTCTATGATATTGAATTAAATAACACATCCGTCAACAGTCATTGACTATTGAGAGTTTTAAGAGCAATAATTTCAATAGTTTAGTTCAATTTTGACAACAATTTACTAATAATGATGTACAGCCCCTCAAGAATGTATTCGCACAACAGCTGAGAAGGAAAATGAATAGGATTATTTTTGGGAATATGCACTTTTATGATATTGGCATTTGGGACAAAAGTTTGAAATAAATTACTGTCGATATCAAAATACATCGATTGGCGTGAGAACGAAGTTGCCACCATAATTAGTTTCCGAAATATCATAAAGTTGATATTTTCCATTTTTTTGGTTTTATTTTTTCTAACTAAAAACGATTGAACCAAACTTAGTAAAAATTTAATGGGACCTAGTCTACATCAAAACACATCGATCAGCGCCAATCGATTGCGTCATTCGTTCCTAGGATATCGTTAATAAAATATCTTTCCACGTGCTACGCACACACACATACACTCATACATACATGCATACGTCTTCTTAAAAATAGTATTAATCGATGCTACAGACCTTGAAACATAAAATTATGTTGAAAATTTTAATTTTGATTTTTAATTTCAATTTTCGACCCAAATAATAATCCCCAAGTATAGTGGGATGTTAATAAAAAAAATCGGTCTGAAACTCCCAATTTCCGCCTTTTTATTAATTTTCTACTAAAATTTAATTTACAAACGCAGATGTGATACAGTCGTGACGGTGAAACTGATCTCGTCAGCACGGCTTAACCTAGACCTGTCATGCCGTGCGGGTACTCGCTAATACATTTAGTAGTTTTAACCTTTATTAGCCTATTTATAAATGCAAGTATACTTATGGAAATAAAAATAACCGTTATGAAAAAAGTTTCCGCCGCTCACCTTTAAATGGCGCCACTTGAAAGTATGATGAAATGCAACAGCTGAAATCTCTTGTGTTTTGAAGTTTTAATCATTTGTCAATAAAATTCAGTGTGAAAATGTTCATTTTTAGTAAACAAAGATATTTGCATTAATCAATTTAAAAATGGAGCGTTCGAAGTATTATAGCATTTGACAAAAACACTGCAGCAGAAACCCATCGGTTGCTATGTGCAAGTTACATGTATTTTGGATAAGGCCTATCCGAAAAAAACAAACGTGCAAAGAAGTGGTTTCAACGATTCAAAAGTGGTGGTTGTGATATTGAAGACAAAGAAAGGACAGCACGACCTATAAAATTTGAAGATGCAGACGCGTTACTGATGAATTAAGATGATACCCGAAGCACTTCAGAACTTGCCAGAATGCTAATCGAACTTCCTTAAACGAATGAAATTTGCAAGAAGATAGAGGTCATCAGTTTTCTTGCTGTGTTTCTTATTAATAGTATTATCATATTGCATCAAATTCTAAATACAGTCTCGTATTATTGCTTCATTCCACCTTTCTTGATATCTGTTTTCCATTTGCTTCTTTAAAAAATCGAGGAGTGTGTGCAGATAGTAGAGTATCACCGACATGGGGTACATCGCTTTTCTCCACAATTGTGCATTAAAGTCCATACACAGTTTTTAGGTAAACCCCCTCCATCTTTTTGGATTCTTATTTTAAATATAACCAGGAAATCGTAGAATTGGAATATGTGCGATTTGGGAAATTGGTAAACACTAAAAAAAAGTTGGTCCAAACCTGAGTTCGTTCAAGTTTTGAGTACGCTCATACTCTCTACGCTTAAATTTCAAGGGTTTGAATCCCATTGGCGGCAATGTTTAAGGCGACAATATATAAACGTCAGACATGGGTTAAAATAGTAACGCCCCTTTGGAATACTGCAATAATAATTAGTGGATATTGAAAAGGGTCAGGTTAGAAACAGCGAGCGGCGAGAAACAGAATAGTCTTCTCATATATGACCGTCAACTCCTATTATTTATTTCTAAAGCTACAATTTACATGTTCTTGTTGCAAATTAAAAAATATTATTTTTAATAATAATATCTCTACTTGTAACGAACACTAATGTAATATAATAAATCTAGCTATAGTTCAGGAAGAAGCCATTAAAATGATTGAGTGTTGTTAGATCACAAACCAGCTCAGAAATAAATTGTTATAATCCCTTTACGTGCTTAAAATACTCATTCCCCAAACATTTTAATGTCACATCGAGTTTGGAGATTTGCTTAATACTATCTTGTCCCCCACCCTGACTGAACATTGATTGATGAGTGAAGGTAATGAATGGATGCGATGCAGTGATGACGTTCAGTGAATTTCTGAGGTATTAATGACTTATTCAGAAATTTTTGGTCATGAGCCAATAATTTTGACACAAGAGATTTCTAATGAATATACAAAATTAAATGGGAAATTATAATTAAGTAGTTACACTTTATTTTCTATTAATAAATTTTATTCAGTCCATGGTGCAAGGGCAATTAGAATGAATGAAGAATGAGAACTCTGTACATTTTTAAAGTTAAATGATTTACTTTTTTAATTCCGCCGTTCACTTGTTTAACACATTTCTATTTCTTTTCGAAATATTTTCCATCTCTAAATTTTACATTTGATAATTCTGGGGAACTTATTGTTTGTGAAAAAGCTGATAAGTCTTTTTCTTCTTTGATCTCAAGTTGAACTATTACGCCTGAGTAATTAATTTTTTTCTTTTCAGAGAAGCTGTAATATTATTCAACATATCTCCGATATGAATATGTTGCTTAATGAGTCAAAATGTCGACAGTTCTTATCAAAATTGAAAGTTTTGCCATGTGTAGAAAATTCTTTTCAGACGTTAATTTATTGAGAACACTTCTGGAGCTTTTTATAAAATTTTTGTAATACGATATACTCAACTGAAATTGTGGTGTGGTGTACTGGGGGCGCCTATCTCTAAATTTATAGTCACAAATTTTACAAATGACAATGTCTCAAAAAAATTCAAAATAACGTAAATTTGCCACAAATCGACAATTTTTCGATATTGTTGAAAGAACTTTGATATTCAAATGTTTATATTGACATATTTCGCATTATTTTTGACACAAGATAATTTTCTTACACTTAAAAATATTAGATCTTCAATTTCTGAGATTCTTCGTAAAGAAAATCTCTCTTTTAGCTAGCTACGGGATTTCTTCTGAAAATTTTAAATCGATTCATTCAGTGTCCAAACTTCCTGAATGATATTATTTTATTACTAGCTTCTGCCCGCGACTTCGTCTGCGTGGACTTCAGAATTGGGTCCAGAGAAAAATTAAAATTGTGTGAATAATAAAAAAATTAATGGGATAAAAAATTTCACCCGTCATATATCGCTTGCACTGTAATAGATAAAAATAGCTGTAGTTTTGCGTTTAAGTGGTAGAATGACAAAAGTTATATTGTTTTTTTAACGCACGTAGGTATTTCAAGTTAATATACTTCTATAAACGACATTGCCATAAGGGCCAATATTCTTACCGGAGCATTTAAAGAAGAGAGCGTGTTGATTCCCCGAATCCCAATTACCCCAAATAATTTGCCATTTCAATTTAAGAGGCTGCAATTTCCCTTAAAATTGACATTTACATTGACTATTAATAAGTCCCAGGGCCAAACGCAGAAAGTGACATGAATTCATTTCAGCATTCCTTGCTTCTCACATGGTCAGCTGTATGTCGGTTGCTCAAGAGTATCGAGTGCCCAAAATTTACAAGTTCGTAAAAAAAAAAACAATATAAATTTTGTGATTCTTTTGTGATTCTATTACAGCGCCAGCGATATGACGGGTGAAATTTTTTATCCCATTAATTTGTTTTATTACTCACACATTTTTTATTTTTCTCTGGACCCAATTCTGAAGGCCAAGCAGATGAAGTCGCGGCCAGAAGCTAGTTTTAATATAAATTGATAACAATCGTTAAGCCATATCATTTACCGAGATAAAAAGTATCCTATCAATTAATCCAGGTTATAAACAATCTGTGTGCCAAATTTCATCCAAATCCGTCCAAGCGTTTTTGCGTGATTGAATAACAAACATCCAAACATACAAACTTTCACATATATAATATTAGTAGGATTAATCTATTAATTTACTTACTCGATATAACCCTTATTCCTAAATAGAATGGCAATAACAGTTGAAAGACTGCTAGAGCATACGCACCCCGGAATGACATCACCTGTTTTTTTATCATAAACAGCGAGCCACTAATTGAACCATGAAATTGAAGAAAATATTGAATACTGGAGAAAATTTTTGCTAAGCAGAAGGAAGATAAGGTATAGCAAAGCAATCGGGATTTTGTGGTAGGCATATTCTTTTGAAACAGCGTTAGTGTGCCAAATTTCTATTTGCTTTTTTTTGCTTTTCAAAGTTTAATTGTTAAAATTGTTAGATTCAGACTCTAGGGATCTCGAAACGTAGAAATATGTCGAAATTTTGAAATCGAAAAATCAAACTCATTACAATAACTTCCAACTTCACACAGCCGAATAAGACCGAATTTTCGAATTTTCTTTTGCTGTATACAGTGTTGGGCATTAATCGATTAAAATAATATTCGCGAATACAATTACGATTATAAAAGT
>QYTT01079605.1:0-21777 GCA_006980735.1 Dasypogon diadema
CGAATTATACCAGACCACGATATTAAGCTCAAAATTATCAAAAGAATAATAAAGAATAAATAGTAAAAACAAAGGACAACTTTTTTGTTTTCACGTATAGAAACAAATGGAAGACATATACTTTGGTTGCTAAATTACATTACATTAACATAATGCTTACTACTTGCATGTCGTCTTATAAAAATTTTATAAACAATTATTCGATTTTTTGTAATATTAATAATGAAATGTTTTGAGGTACAGTATTGCATCTGTGAAATAAATAAGCTGGGACTTTTAATATGATAAAATTAGTGAATTCTTTATGTGACACCCTTTTACAATTTTTGTGATTTTTTACAGAGTTAAAAAAGAAATAATATATCGTCCTTACAGCTTATTTTATATAAATTTGTTGCATTTACATTTACGTGGAAAATTTACAGTAGTTTTTATTCTCAAGACACAACTAAATAAGTTATATTCATAAATAGGTTGCGCAAACCAATACCCATTAAATAATTATTTGTTTTTATTATTCTTATTAACATGCCATTGGAAATTTTTATTAATTAACATACTGAAAAGTCTATAAATTTATGTTTTTATTCTTATTCATTCTTTAGTTTATCCACTGTCAAATTTAAGGAAATTGCACGTGTATTTTACTGAATAAATTATTTGAAAATATATAAGCTTAGTCTTTGGTATCAAAATCCAAACAAATATTTAATAAGCATATCACAGAAAATCAAACTCACAGATATCAGGTTTACACACGAGTGCGATTATATTCCTCCCATCCTCTTATTTTAACAATACAATTAAATTAAATAAAATAAAAATCACTTTTATTATTCATGTGCTTATAGACAAAATGCCTTAAACAGTCGTATTCGTGTGTCCTGTAATGAAACTAGCCAATTATGAATAATTTGCTAGATAAAATTTAAAATTAAAAAAAAAACAAGTAAGGAACTGTATTGTTTCCTTAAACAAAAACTTAAAAATTTAGTGAATAATATCTCCGTGTACTTAAAATGTTCACGCAAAAGATTTAGAACATCTAGTGAAATTTCTTAAATATTAAGACTAATATTGTTGGCAATAACAATTCTAAAGTCTAAACACATTACACAAATTTTTAATCTCTGCAATCCTAATCGAAGACAATTTAATATACAGATGTGACACCGGTGTATTGAATTAAGTTATGCATAGTTATATTAGTTCGTTGAACAAGTTTATAATTAAAACTAAATTTTAACTTTTGTTTTATAGTCAACATTTTTTAATGGACTGGGGTCTCACATTCATATATTAAATTGTCTGCACCTAGTTGCTATAATTATGGAATGCATAAATCTAAAATCTAATTTGCAACAGAATTTACGGTTTTGTGTTTGCTAATAAAGTTTAATTACTGGGCCAATTTTAGTAAACATAAATAAAAATAGATGGGGTAAACTTGCACAGATTTGTCAAAAAACAATGTATGGCACTATCACTAAGCATAATTGATTTAAAGCTTTTTAATATCAGTTTTTTAGATAGATATCACGAAAGATAGTACATATATACTTAGTTTGCTTTGTGATTTTAAATTAAACTCATCTCGAGTTATTGCTAATTTTTTTTACTGAAATACAGTGCTTGGAACAATATTGGACATTTTTTTTGTAACATAGCCATTGTTTAGAAAATGTCTATAATGCTAAAGCACGGTTTTGACTGGGTACCTGGGGGTATAAATCGCACAAGAAATCGGACTAGGGAACAGTAATTGCAGAAAAATAAGAATAAGCATTACGCCTGTGCTCCAGAGCATCGACACTTGACGTTATCGATTCAACGTCAAACAGCTCAAAAGCTTTCATTTAGACATTGTTTAGTGTGGATAACAAGCGCACTTTGGGGCTAAAATCCTACCTTCAAATTACAATCAAGGTTCAAGTTTCTGAGCCATATGTTACCATAGGTCTCATTGTACTCGATGTAGAATATTATTGGAGGTATTGTAGGTGTTATTTTCGGAGTATTTCTATAACGGTCAGAAGGATTCAAAACTTAGGGTAATAGATTGTGCCCCACCTATAATATAGAAAAAAAATTCTTTATATTACCTAGGCACATGCTCTACACATACAAAAATGTAAGTAGCTGCATTCGGAAATAAAATAGGAGTTCTTTGAAGGAAAAATTTAATACTTAAAAATCAAGTAAAATAAATTCGAAAAAGACAATGAAGTTAGATTAATAATATCGCTGAGTTTAAAGATATTTGCCTCACGTTTCTGGAAACATTCAAAAAAGGAGCTCGTATCCTTCCAAAGCAAATTAGAATCTACTTAAGTTTTGTATGCCAATTTTAGTATTTGTCTTGATAAGACTATTTAAACAGAAAGAAATTTCTATCTGTTTTAATTTTTGATGAAATGTGAACATTTTATGAACAGCTTCAGGGCAGTGTTAAGCAGCGAGGTTGTATCTGTAGGAAAAATACTGATTCCTTTGAAGAAGCCGTGTAATATGAGAAAAATCGTATTTAATTTCTGAACCTACATCGATTTTATTATCTGCACTTCTCCTCTGTAAAATTGTTATTGGATCCTTAGACAAATCTTTTGGCAATATTCTTTCAAAACTAGAAAATAAAATAGAAATTTGGCTATCTACAAAATCTTTAAAAAAATAAATTTAAATTAAAAAATGAATAAATGTAATTAGACTAGTTTTTGGCAGTATAAGAACACTATTTCTGGCAGTACATAATTGCCATAATGTACTCTAACTTCTCTGTTCATAGGCACAAAATTGACAAAACAAATAGTATAATACTAAAGGGAACACATCCTTTTGTTCGCTTAGTTAATTAATATTTTGACTAATCACACAAGCACAACCCCAATTTTTAAAGTAACGAAAATGGACAGTTTAGAATCATTTGAATAAATTTAAACTCCTGCAATTTTACATAATTTTAAGGTAGAATTTTGTTGTAATCACTCTAATGTCGAACGCTAATCATAAGTTATACAATGTTTAACACAAAAACTTCTCAATATTGTTTTTTGTTATTTAAGAATAAACTTACGAAACAGATGTTGAATCGTCGCAGTCATCTTTTGATGAAAATACTAGCAAACCTTTTTTCTGTTGCATCACAGCCCAAACAAGTAGTGGTAGACTTCCCAAAACCATACATGTTCCCATGCAGTAAAAACAAATCTCATAGCTGCCAGATAGGTCTCTCAAGAACCCTGCTAATGGTGGTACAGAAATAGCTCCAAAACTTTGAAACATTCGTACAAGTCCATAACTAGAACTGATTCGATCTGTTCCGAAAATATCTGCAAGCAGGACTGGCATTAAAAGGTACCAACATCCAAGGCAGAGACCATATGTTCCTGCTGCTGATCCAATTACGTAGAAAGATGAGGCCGACGGGATGGTTAAAACAGCAGTACCAGCTCCAAGGATGCTAAAAGAAAATACAACATAAAATGTATTTGTCTATATTATTAAAGAATTTTGAAATATATTGAAATTGTGTGAGTGGCAGCGACTCAAGTATCACTGAGAATCTCTGAAGATCTAGATCTAGACGATCCCAAAGCCTTTGCCTTCGCTTATTTAAGAGCAATAGTAAAACAGGAAGAACAATCAGAAACAAAGGGCCATTTTTTATGCAATTACTAGATCTTCGCTAGATGCAGAAGGCTTATGTTTTACTGGCTGCAGAGAACACAGAGTAACTGAAACTCATACCAAGGCTTTTTGGCAATCAGTACAATACAGTATAAAAATATCTAATCAATGTCTCTAGGTAAAATCTCTACGTCTCTAACGTCCAGCTTAGTTGGAGTAGACTCAGATTAAAAGTAGAAAATGGTATGACCTAATTAGGTCATATCAGAATTAATATGGGAGGGTGTCAGAGTCATGATACTTTGTGTGCATTGAATTAAATTTGCCAAAAAAGATACGGATTGAAATAATTACGCCAGCAGAGCAAACAGTAATTCCAGGGCAACCAGCAAATATATTCGGAAATATAGAACAAAAGCAGATCGCTTGATATCAAGACCCCGCAATGTGTAGAAAAGTGATTTATGTGCAAGTTCAGATGCTATAGCAATTTATACAAGAAAAATTAACGTATATTGGAATTACCAAATAATGTAAGTTTTCTTCCTGTCAAACAGTTGAAGATCGGAAAGCCAGCCAAGACCCAGACGTCCTATTAAATCCAAAGCTGCACTCACAGCAACTAAATATCCGGCTTCACTTTTGCTATAACCTACGATTTGATGATATTATTGAATATGTACTTGTATAGAGTCTCCTCAAACCTTACCTATTGATATAACATGTGCCGGTAAATAGTACAACATATACGGACATCCCACGGACATTAAAGTCACAGATAAGCACATAAGGATGAAAGTTGAATCCTTTAAGAGACTAATATCCAAGTAAGCTTCAATACGATCGCAACAGGTTACTGGTTCATCAGACTCATCTTCGTCCTTATTCTCGCAGAAATCACTAACTGGAGTTGGGATTATCATGCTTTTGCTTAGACCTCTGTTAGCTGTTGTTGGAGTTTGCCTCTGCAAGTTTGAGGCAATTTTCGAGATTATTTCATCCGTGCTGAAAGCATTTTTATGGCGTCGTCTGCTTCCGCGATTTGAGTCAGTACCGCTGCGTGTCCGATAAACACACGTTGAATCAGTACTCAGGTCCTCAACTGAGTGGAGTATACTCGAGCTTCGAACCGATTTGATGGGTTTCATGAAAGTTGTTTCACCAACAATATCCTTGCATTCATCATCACTCTCTTGGTGAGGAGACTTTTCGTTTACATTAACTACGGGTGAAAAATATTCCTCAAATTGTTTGCTAGAAAAAGAGTTTTCAACTTACTAAATTTGTTGGTGTTGTAGTAATCGTTGAGACGATTGTTAGATTCTTCGAGGAATAGGTGTTCAATAAATTTCTTATCCAAAGGTTCTTCGCAAGAATCTAGGTAGGTTGAATTCGTTAGAGGAACACCATTAATACTGTTGAGTTTTTTCTGGTTTTCGTTTATGGAGGATTCCGCTTTTAGGTCTTCCTTTATTTCGAGCGGTCTATAGAGAGTTGCAGAGGCGCAAACATGTAGCATGCACCCTCCAAGTATAAGAATTGTGCCATGGAATCCAAAATGGTGGACAAGGTGTTCTATGAGAACTGGTAAAATAAAACTACCAGCCGCAGTTCCCGAAACGCAGATACCATTGGCTAAGGCTCTGTGTGTGTCGAAGTACTGCGATACAATTACAATTCCAGGTGTTGTTGAAAGACCGCCTCCAATACCTTGAGTGAAAAAGCAATTGTGTAAGTGGATGAATGAAAAGAATATGGATCTCGTCGAGACTTACCAGTGAGAATTCCAAACGTAAATAGCAAATGTAGTAAACTGGTGGCAAAATAACTTAAAGTTAATCCAAATGCACAAAATAAGCCGCCGACAAAAACAACTGTTCGGCATGAGAATCTTTGGCACAGCGCACTCGACAGTGGCGCCAGAGCCAAGCAAAGTGCGGACAAAATGGCTGGGATCCATGAAGCAACAGTAGCAGTAGTACTCGGAAATGTTTCCATTATTTCAACGTAAAGCACACCATACGACTTTACAAGTCCTGCTACCCAAAACTGTACAGAAAAAGCACCGAAAACAATAAACCAGCCATACCCGCCATCTGGCGGATCGGCGCTAGACGTCGAATTGTCCTTCGTGCAATTCCTCCGTTTTTTCTCAGCTAACTTATTTGACCTCAGTTCCTTTGATTTTGCAATTAATGGCTTTGCCGTGAGGCTAGAAACAGTCAACAAATTCTCGTTGTCATCCTCTTCGCACTCAGACGATTGCTGCTGTTGCAGGATGCTTGTCTGTTGTGATCTTGCTGGACAACAGGGTGTGTCAATGGCGAGGGATGCAGGTCGACGTGGTGTTTCAATGTCAATGATGTTGGCTCCTTTTCCCGTACATCCAAATCCCAGAAGGTTTTCATTCTGGACGATACCCAATTCAGTGAGTGGTACGGGTGGGGCTGAATGAATGGAGAACAAGGATCCTGATTGTTGGCATTCAGTGAGTAAGGACGGAACTGGCGGTTGTGATCCAACTGCTGAATCAATGATTGGTATTGCGGTTGGAGCGCGAACGAGCCCTCCCGACTTGTACTCGATTCCACCAGTTGGGTCCGGTTCACTCGGGCAGTACAGTGATCCTCTTGAATCCTAGAAATATGTTTTTATTTTATTGATTAGTTTTGTTTGGGGATATTTTAGTTTGGAATAGAATTCTATATATAATTCTGTGGAGTAAAAAAGGCGAAATTGTAATTTATTAGACAATTGCACAACATATCAGGTACTATGAGAATAGCTCGCCGCACCTTGTGGTACAATTAAAATTGCGTTGCCAAGTATTCTTCGGCGTTCTCAGTTGTACGTATCAGCATTATCATAGATCAGATTTGGAATCAACAGTCATCATCAAGGTTCAATGAATAAATTAAAAATAAGGTACCAAAAACATTCTGGGAATACATAGCAGTGTATATATGTTCATTACCTCATTAATGAAGTAATGCATACATTTTCTACTGAGATGGAGTTAGTAATGTATCAATAAGGGGAAAAAATGTTGAGAAATTTGCACGTTACCGAGGGATAAAGTAAAGACCCTACAGAATTACGGATATCAGCCAGGCACACAAACTCATTCATTCGAGGGTCACCATCGAAACGAGGCTCGCCAGTATGAAATTATCTCAAGGAAGGAACACAATGAACCATCGCTTTCCTAGAATTAGGTATGAATTAGTTGGCATCCCTTCATAGCTCTGTGAATGCCTCAAAATCGTATGATAGCCGCTTAGATGTCCTTAAAAACTTCCAATCTTGGTGATTTAATAAAACCACATCAAAACGGTTGTTAAAATTTATTTCCCGTAAACGGATTAAAATCGTTTCCATAAACAAGTCGACACGTTCCTTTAATGTTTGCTCAAGATTAAAAACGTATCACGCTATCACATAGTAAAATACAAACTACCACCGCGTGGAAGCATATTTTGATAAATAATTCCATCGTAAACCAAATAGGTCTTACATAATTCGTAAACGTCAGCAATGAACGAAGTTAGAGTTAGATAATGCAATAACTAGCAAAGAACAATTTCCAGTAATTTAGCGTTGACGCAAACAGCGAGACGCTTTTCTCTAGCTCTTCTGCAATTAGTCATTCCACGAAGGATGGGTATTTTCTAGATCCCCCAGGGGATTGATTTATTCGTGAAATTCTTCTGATGTCGATTTGTGGTAGTCTAAGAGCCAATGTGGGTGGTATTCTAGAATGTTGTGCCATTACCAACAGAAGCCTTAAATGTGGATACGTTTTAAAGACTTTTAAAGCCACACTAAATCGATTTTATTGGAGGCTCCTCCTCCTCGTTGTCAAGGCTCGACTTGTTGTGCTATCTTGTCTTAAATAGAAACTTAATTATTGTCAAATGCCAAGGTGAAGACTCGGTTAAATTTTTAAGCAGGGTAATAACAGCCCTGATGAGTTTCTAATAACGTCAGAATTTGTTATGATGTGCGATAAATGGGTGCAGAGCTATTTTTAGAAATTTGCGAGATTTATGTGGTATAATTTTAGTACTACTAGCAACTACTTTTAGAATGCCATGGTAACTTTATTGAAGAACGAACGCAAAGGCTAAAGATAGATGCACCTAAACGATGAGTAGAATACCTAAAAGGGACGATAGCTGAATGTAACCATAATTTAGCATCACGGACTATTTTCTTTTATTCAGAAATAAACTCCCACGTGGAGTAAAGCTTATATATCTTCATTATATGACCTCAAAAGCTGTCATATTATTGATTTCTTGATAGGTATTGATTCATTCGGGTTCAGGCAAGAAAGGCAAAAGACCCATTTAATAATATGGGTACCTACTTTTTCCAAAAGCAGAAGATAGTACAAAGTTATTTTAACCTCGAATTAAGTGCCATTTTACGTACCGGTTTTACAGCCTTAATCAAAGAAACTACACAGCGGCGGATACTGAACCTGTTCGGAAGCTTTTAAAGGAGAATTTGATGATCGGCACTATCGGAATATCAAGAAGAACTGAGTTTTTCCTTCACGGACGTTCTAATATTAGTTGAAATCTTCAGTGTTTTAGTTTCACAATTACGTGAAGAATAGAACCTTGACTACCAGCTGATAAGTTATTAGGTTATATATAATCAGTAGCCTGTCTGTACATGAGCTTCTGCAGAGCCTTAGACAGAAACAATACAATACTTTATTCTCCAAGACCTAATGTCTTTCCTTTTTTTCTAAAATGTTGTCCCAAATTATATTTATTCTATGCCCATCGATGTTTTGAATATTTTAAAATAAATAAATAAGACGTAGATCAGAATCTAATTTCTACATGTGGGCAAGGTCAAACGCAATCTGTTTTTGATAAACCCCCATAAGCATTGCTCCTACTCCTAACAAAATATACGTATTTAGTTTGATACTTTCCATCTGGACCATTGGGCATTATGATATTTCGTTATTCTCTTAAAGTAGTATGTATAGAACAAATGTGGAACAGACTAATATAGTTCTCATGTTCTTTGCAAGCTATGCGTCTCAGACTTTCAAGTGGAAAGCGCATCGGTAGCTTCTTAAATTCTTAATTTAAACATTTTCCTTGTCCTTCTTCTTGTCAAAGATATGTTTCCTTCATGGGACATCCTATCAGATTTGGTTATATGATGAAATAAATTACATGGCAGTATCTTGAGCTACGGTACCATAGAAAAATCTTAGAATTTATTCCTATTATCATTCGGGAAGGAAAAGTTGTACAAATCAAGATTTGTTTTATATTGTAAAACTAACCAATGTATGCGACATCTAATATCACATACTGCACTCGGAAGGACATATTAAAATAATCTACGCCGTCTATAATAAGGGATTATTATCAGAACTGAAGTCAAATCAAATCCAAATTGGTGCAAATCGTAGGTAAATATTTTCAAACATTCCCATCCACCCAACATCTGCTCCTGAAGTAAAAGTGCGTGAATGAACTTGATCTACACGTGTGTCATATTTTTAACTACGTGGATGAAATGAAGATGATATAAACTAGGTTGTCGTAGACAGCAAAAAGCACTTACAGAAAGATTTGTGAAACAGGCAGTTGCATATAATTTTGCAATGAAATTTTTTTATGTATATCACGAACAGCACATACTGTAAAAGCAAGAAGCAAAAACATTGGTGAATTGGTGAAATAAAATCATATGAGCAAAAAAACAAGAAAGGCGCATGCTACGAAAAATTTCCCTCTTTCGTAAAACCATTTATATATAACCGATATGGGTATATATATATGTAGATTATGAAATTCCCCTAGCTTTTCTCCTTTAAAACATAAATGCACAGTACAATTCCATGTAAATCTGCATGAAGCTCTCTGTAAGTAAAAGGGGTGGTGTGTTTTTTTGGCGATAGTATACGAATCGCAGTGCAGACAGTCATCCAGTCATCCTGCGTACAAAAGGCAGAAAAATGAGGTCAACAAATTATTGACCTCGCTATGGTTTGCTTTTAGTTCATTGTCTTATTTTTTTCTGACCTCCATCCATCTTCTGAAATGGACAAGAGCTTTGTCCACTGTTTTTACGCTATAAATGAAATATTTCCGGTGAAATGAGGCCTTTTTTGTGGAAATTTGAGCAGCGAGGGAAAAGTTTGAGACAAACAGGAGACTATGCTTTGAAGATTGAAAATTTGCTTCTAGACAAAATTCCTCTTTTTATGGACGAGAAGAAAGCATTACGATTTCCTTTTGTACTTTTACTTGTCCTCCTTTTTTTGCTACTGCAGTTAGATTGAGACTAGGAAACAGAATTTTTAAAACGTAAAACTAACTCTAAAAGCATTTTATTAGTTTATTTGAGGTAAAGTAGAAAGAGAGTTTCTTCCAATGTCATACGGAGTTGCAATTGCAGTATTTCTTGTAAGGAAAAATAATCACACAAAAAAATCGGAGAAACAAAAGGAAAATAAGATAGTCATGCGCATGTAATTTTAGTTCTCTTAGTTATTGAACCGATTCCTAGGGTGTAATGTACACCCCGTGCCATAGAAAGTGTGATGTATGCTAGTCCCTTCTTGGTGAAAAATACGCACACACCAATAAAAATTAAATGTATTTTGGCTGGTCCAACGACCATTATTTCGCTACTAAGTGGTAAGTTATATACACGTTAAAGCTTGGAAAGAAACCGAAAGATAATTTTCAGATGCATGGACATTCCACTTCTTCCTCAGGCAGATTATTTAGATCTTCGAACTAATGGCGCAAAAGAACATGGATTTTGCACAATAGGAGTGACTACTAATTACTAAGCATCCAGGTTTAGAGCCGGCAGCACATTTTTTTTCTACATTATTGATTACATTTTTCTCAGCTTTTATGCCAAGATATTGAATATTTTCCAATATCAAGTACTGCAGGCCTATTGAATCCACTGTGCGTACATCCTATAAAGAGCTGAGGGTAGTTCTCTACGTTTCCTGGAATTAATTTCTGGTAGAGCCAATATTTTCCTAAATTGTGTTGAAGCACAGGATGGTATTTCATGCTTTAATTAGACATGTATGTTAAATTGTCGGTAAAAGGCAAAATAAATATCTTCTCTGGAATATAAAAATAGTAAATTAGAGGGTATTAAAGTCTAGCACGCTCTGGCATGGAAAACGAACACTGATGTAAGTGCGGAGATTCCTTTTTGAAGTATCGACTTTAATTTAAGTCGCTAATTAAATATAGTAAAGTATGGTGTAATGGTGTTATAGAAAAAGTATATGGTGATATTTTATGTTTCTTTTCTATACTCATATGTCTCAAGTATGCTCAGACAAGGTGATATCCTCTGGGTTATACTGTTCAATCCAGACCTTAACTAGCAAATCCCGATAGCTTCTTGGATATCCTGACTGGAACTTTATATCCATGAACAAAAGACCAAGTACCTAACCACCTATTCTAAAGTAGTGTAACAGAATGCCAGCCACATTGGGTGACTTGAACTTTGAGTAATTTACACACTCAACTGTTTTGATTATAAATTTGGGGAAATATGGATCCCACGCAAAGTAACAAACAAGAAAGTCGCTTCACTTCTTTTTTTATATACAATGATGAAGCCCCGTGGACAAGTGTTACAGGTGCCGCGGTCTTTATTATCAGTGAAAGACGAGTCTTCCGTTCTACACAGATGACAATGGCGGTCGTGTTCACTCTTCATCCTCAAGCAATAGGAGTGCACCGTGAACTTAGTCAGTATGAAAATGAATCTAATTAAGTAGTACACCTCTTTGTAGGTCCTTGTTCTACAGCAGGAACGATGTCCGTAGAACACCGAATGACCGTTAGACGAGCTGACAATAAGGCTCTTGAGCTCACCCAACGTTGAGCTGGGCAGGAAAAGTACCTGTGGAGCAGAGTACCCACCCCGTCGCAGAGTGGTCAAACTACTGAACCTCCCAGTCGATGTGTAGCAACTAGTTATGATGCACAAGACACAGCAACAGTTTGAATGGATGGATAACCGCAGATCACTCTGCTTGTTACTTCCGCAATTACAGCTAAGTCTACTTTGAGGTGAGCATGCCATCAGTTTAGCTCAGATCACTTCGGTGGTCTGATGCCGAAGAAGATATTACAGAGCACTGTGTTGGGTGGACGAAAGCGTCCACCACCTCAGTCCCAAGGTCAGTGGTCCCAAGGTCAATGGTCCCGAGGTCAATGGTCCCGAGTTGATGGGATTTCCAGCGTGCCGATTCCACTACCTTGTGTTCCTGTGCATTGTGTGCTTATACAGTGTAGTTCTTCAAAGTTCTACTAGCTTCTCTGAAAACTGCGATCTGGTTCCATATTGTTCTAAGACATAGAGAATGCTCTAACCTGGAGGCACCTCAATTTTACGACCTTTAGTGCCCCACTGTCTTCCCTTTACGCAAAATGCAAATGAACTTCTAGGTGGAACACCCCTCGATATACCCTTCAACTACATTATTCCACAAAGTATCATATAATGCAGATACATACATCTTTATTTTTAAATGTATTAAAAAAAGTACAAATAAAAAAATAGGAAAAATGACATTTTTCTTTTAGTAAACATTATTCAGCCGAATTAAGTGAGAAATTTTTATTGAAATTCTTGACAGAAGACCATCATCAGCAGTGATTACAGCAAGCCACGAGGTGCTTCAAGAAGAGCAAAGAATCAGAGCAGACATACATGCAAACATCCTAAAAATATTACCCTCTTTTACTTACACAGTCGGGTAAAATTTTTTTCGTAAGGCTCTCATGTTTTCTTGACGAAATTGGATGATCAGGAAATTGCTGTCAAACCCATGGGTCCAAGCTTATGTAAGACTTTTTTAGTTTGTGAAAATATTTTGGAATCATAGATCATCTTATACTGAAGGTAAAACCGAAGAGAAAGGAAGAAAAGGGTACAGGTAGTTGATTACGTTTTGTCCATCCTTAAAATTGATGTCATATTCGTGAGATGTTATAACAAGTTACCGCATACAATCTGCAATAGTGTTCTTACCACAATGGAATTCATATAGTCGAGAAGCATCGAAATATTTTGAATGGTATGAAGCTAGTTTTACAAACATTTACCAGTAGTTATATGAAATGAACTCAAATAGCTCTTCCACAGAACACAGGCAAATCAGAAGTTCCGTGAAGAAGAATAAAATATTCAAATACTGTAATGAATCAAATTATGTCGTGAGTCAAGCATGAAATTACGGGACCTCGAAGCAGTGGGTAGCGGAGACTCCATATTTTTTGCTGTTTACTTTTGGCACTTCTCAACATCTCGAGGTACGTATAAGGCAGAGTAACTAAGCTTAAGCAAAGTGTTCTTATTTTCATAGAAATTTTTTGTTCTTGATGAAACTTCTAATTTAGTTGGTATTCTATAACTGTTGGCTTGTTAAAATAATGTGGAAAATTCAGTAAGACATTTTATAGTTTAAAATTCTAATCAGACAGGAAGCCTATTACTTCTGCAATTATTTCCTTTGCAGTCATTCAAATCATCTATGTGGATTAATCCTGACCGAGGCATACTTCTAATATATGCCAATGCTCTAATTAACTAATGCCTTGTTCACATGCCACAATTGCATAATGTCAGCTGAAGTTGAAATACCGGTAGAGATTGCCACACTACAACTTCAGCCCATTGCAAAGGAAGGTAATCATCAGCAAATGTTTAAACAAACCATTTGCCAGTTGACCTACACCAATACTTTCCCTTCTCATCGTGTGGAATGTAACCACCGGGTAGTATATATATTCTACAGTGGTTGTGCAAACACTTTAACTGTAATTTCCCAATATTGCAGATGGGGAAATGCATTCAACATAAAAAGGGATGCAAAAACAAAATTTACCTGTAAGCTCCATTCCTGGGGTAAAGACATTTTTTGCTGTGCGAAATTTTTCTTAATTTTTCACGTTTAAAACCTAAATGCATTGGTTTAACTTTTGTTTTTTGTTGAAACACCTTAGATTTTTCGGAGAGAATTTTCCTTTTTCTAGTTATCACCGCAAGACAATCAAGAACAAAAACAAGGCACGAATTCTGTCCCTTTCCAATTGCTTTTGGATGTTTCGTCGCTATCTCTTGCACAAACGAAGAAGACAGCGAATCCGAACTGAAAACAAATCAGGATTCTCACAATTTCCCGACTTTTCTCCGAGCGACTTCCCCAACGTATGTGTGTGCGTCTCCTTGTAAACGTTATATAAATTCGATTATTGATAGTCGCAGATAAATTTAAAATGAAAAATTTTCCAAGTAAAAACGACACTATGAAAACGAGACACCCCGTATTTTACACGATTTTGTAAAAGGAAAAGCTTTTCGATGCACGGAAAAGCAACCGCGCGCACGTAAAGAGGAAAAAAGTTTTCCTCCGCTTTTCTTTGGCTAAGTGTCCTTTAGCTCCTTAAAAATTACAAAACTATAGCACCAATGCAAAATATTCTTATTTACTTATACTCGAGTAATACTAGATCGCGTCGGGTTTCGCTTTTTAGAAAAGCACGGTGTAAAAATTTTTCCAAAAACTTTTATCTTCTCCAGTTCTGTTTCCTGTGCTCCTCTTTCTACAAAGTCTGAGTATCGACTGAGCCAGTCCGTCGTGGAAACCTTACCCAATGATGAAAAAAGTGGAAAATCACCAGCAATCGATAAACTCAGCTGGTCGACCCTTTTGTCTACTGTAGAAGGGAAAGCTCGCAACAACATCGTCCTATGTACACGTATAGTGCAGTAGTCTGTTTTACCAAGGAAATTTGCTTCTAGCTGAGAGTGGGACAGGACAAAATTTCATCAGATGGAGGTACCATGCGGTGTCTGGGAAATCTGAGACAATTAACTCAATGAAAACTTTCTGTCATCAAAAGTTAACTACAATTTGTTGCATAACGATGTTATGTGACTACCATCCACCAACTGTTCGTGGTTTTTCCTATAGCAACTTTGATGTGATCCAAAATTGCCGCAGAGTTAAAAGGAAAGTTCTCTTGCGGGGTTATGACTCACATCCAAACCATTTCGAAGAAACAAAAGGCACTTTCAGCCTTTATGAGGCCAATAACTTCCCAGTTCAGGAGCCATCCTAACCATCTTATTAGACTTGAGATTTTGTTTTTGTTCAGCTTCTGTAATGAATTTCGGATAGTCTTGAGTAATAATGACAGAGTCGGCTATAATGAGGACAACATGAGGAACGTGGCACCAACAACGATTCTGAAATAATTGCCCCACAATCCGCGCTATATTTACGATATATTTTTTCGACATTCCATCTTCAACTGAACACTTTTCTAGGAGTAAAATATTTTTTCATCCCTTGATTATATCTCTTTTCGATTGAAGACATGCCTTGATAAATATAACGACCTCAGGAAAATAGAAATCATTGAAAGGGATTTATTTCGCTCCCAACCTGATTTCTATTTCAAAGGGAGCGAAATATTTTTGATCTTGATTATAAAGTTCTGAACAGGATAAATCCGCAAGGATTAAGAGCTAAGGTAGCATGTTTTTTTTTGTTGTTGTTTATTGTTGCTTTCATAAAAGCCAAATTTGAAGTAATATCTTCTTCCCTGCCCCACCTTTGTTATTTATCTCCTTATCCTTTCGCATGAATTTACATTTTTTCTTATATAAAAACTATCTAAGAAAACGTTTTAGGCAATACACCTCAAATTTTAGACGTAATTTTCACTCCAGGACAGGACAGAAAGCGACGAAAAGGGGTGTTTATATTATCATACACTCTGAGCTAAATGAAGGACTATGTATAGATTTCCAATTGAAGATGATATCTCCTTTCAGCCTCCTTTTCATATATCTTTTTCGTTCTGAAAAATAATCGTAATTTCGAACTCACAAAAAGGATCTTTTTCCTTCTTGAGGTAAAAATATGTCTGTGCTTTCAAACTTTCAGAAAACTTGCATTTTCTAATAGCATCTTTTCCGTTTTTCTTAATCCTGAAAAGGACCTTCCTCGTCCTGAAGGTAAGAAATGGCAGCGTATTCGAATTTCTGATTTGGACAACTTGCTTTTCAGGATAGTTCCTTTTTCGTTATTTTTGATCCTGAAAAGGACCTTCCATACCTTAGATGTGAGAAGTATATTCGAGTTCCTGACTTAGAAATAAGTAAAATAATAAATAGTAAATAAAAGTTTCCTGAATAGCACACGATTTTTGTCCTTTTTGGTCCTGAAGAAGATTCTTCTTGTGCTGAAAGTGGATACTGAAAACTTGAATTCGATGTCTGGTGCAGACATTTTCATGACAGCCATATTAGTAGATTTCGTTAAAAAAGTGGAACTTGTTTAGTTCGTAGGCGGAGGAGGGAGGATAGGATTGTGCCTCTTTAGCGATCATTTGGAAATTTTCTAAGGACTAGCAATGCAAAATGGAATCCGAAGTGGAAAGTTAAAACATGGCTGCAGACAACGATAGTAAAATGGAACGATCACCAAATTTCAAAGTATCCTATCCTAGGCCCTAATACAATATTTCCTGGTCCAGGTTCCGTTATCCGCGGGATGGAAATGACGTTCCGTTATCCACGTAGTAGCCTGGGTTCGTTTGCTCATATTAAAGACAAAAAACATACAAAAAACATACAGTGTTGAATATGCACGTTACCCACCGGCATATTTAAATTTTTTACACACGACTAAAGATTAATAAAATTATACCAAACAATGACAAGATCGCGATACAGAAGCAGGAGCAGTATGGCGACTATCAGTGCTGCCAAAATGAGCGCTGAGATCTTTCGCAGCGACCTAATAGAGTGCTTGACAAAAGTCTTTGGATGTGACATTTTCTACTGAATATTTTCTTAATAATACTACTACAAGTTGTTTGACGTAGTAAATTATTTTATTTTATGCCATTTATACCATTCATTAAACAGCACAATATTTATCGGTAACACTTTTAGGAAGCTGTGGTGGAGCTTTCACCTCACTACAACTTTGGATTTAGCACAGATATGAATCATGCCTGAAGTGACATCTTGTCGAAAGTAGCTAAAGCTAGGGAAGCTTTCACCGGAAACGCAACTTTTTGTGGGCAGGAATTTCAAAAATTCCACTAGCGATAGACGACTTCCAGAAAGAAGCAAATAAACAAAATGCTAAAGCGTTAAAAATCGAAATCTCAATAGCTATTGACTGATAGCGGCAGCCATCGAAATTTCTCCCCCAAAGAAGTAGATAGCGTAGGCATTCGTCGTGTAAGGGGTGGTTGGGGGTATCGGTCTTATCTGAGTCGCGCTTCTACTCGAGGAATCTGGGTTTGTCCGTTTTATCACTGATAGTGCTAAAAGACGGCGCATTCTGCACCTGAGAGCAAGCGGAAGATGTAAAAATGCTGGCGACTGCATTCTTGGTGCATTCGATTGCATACCATTGACACCAGTCAGGAGGCTATTGAAGGCGTCGGTCGTGAGTCGATTGGGGTTTGAATTAAAAATTAGAAGAGCGCTCCGTTCCATATGTGGCGCCTGTCGCGTGATTCACAAATTAGTTCATCGATGAGTACTACGAATTCCAATTTAAACTCCAAACCTGTGGGTGGGTGTAAACCACTAAACAGGTACACCTAACTATTTAAAAGGTGCACTTGCACAAGTTTAGTAGGACATGTGACGAAGAGGTGAAGAGGCACTGAATGTCGCCCCATTACCCCTGGGTTACTTGACTAAAGCGGGGCCCATATGGCAAGGAGGAATTTAAATTAGAAAGAAATTGAGAAGATTTAACGATTTTATTGCCTCGGAAATGGAGTCGGAGTTGCTTTGCGTCACTATCAGCCGATAGATCTCCACTGATTTGCATATTTATCAGGTGGGTATGATGGAGTGATATGATCTGTTCCGCCTATCACCGAACTCCGCATAGAGAGGTGGACAAAATACGATCGTGATACGGTTTCAGATTTGATCTACACCTTCCTCTATGGCTGACCATTACTCTTCCACTTGCACCATTGTGTCTACTTCATACCCCAGAATGATATATAGAAGCAGTCGGGCCGGGTAATGATCGCCGAGGATTGTGGGGACAGGCATTTCATGGGGCCCTCTTGATCTATGATTGCTGACAAGATCGCTTTGAGGTTGTTTCTCATGCATGCCGCAGATACCATTTACTTCCAGTTTTATAGCGCCATTAGGTGTGCCGTGCTTCTTCGGGATTTTTGATGGGGTTAAGGGTAGCTGGTCGGTGATTTCTTGTTAAGATTGTAAATACAATGTAAGTGGTGCTGGAATACTACCGAATTCATACCAGTGATTGATGGAGTAGTGTCTCATGTTCGTCAAATAACTTGCAGTTGATCTGGTATGGGCTTGTAATATGCACGTTTTGAGCTACTCGTCTCTTCTCGTGGAGTTGCTTTTTAAAGATTAAATAAAATTATTTGAAAAGCACTACTTGGAGTTCTTGTAACTCTTGAACATAATATACAGAAGTACTCCACTTACAGAACAGGCGCTTATGTGTTTCTAATGTTTCTAAACAGAAGCAACATATATGTTAATGATATCAGTTAATACCGGTCAGTGCTGCCGGAGTATAGAAATTTTTCTGAGGTATTACAATTGCAATTATGAAAGGCGTTGTAAATCCGCAAAAATCTATCATTTTCTCTCTACGGAAAGAAGAAAGAAGGCGTTACGAATATTTCTGGAAAAACATTCACATAGTACACAGATCATGCATAGCGCTAAACAACACCAACATTGAACCAACACTGTGGAAGAACTGTTAACGGACAACAGATGGGGTATATAGGCATTAGTGCACATAAGATGCACGCAATTCTGAAGAGATTTAGAATAGATGCCGTCAAATTCGAAAGTTGTTAGCTCCCTACGGCGACTTCTTTTGGTAGGGGATAATAACGGGTGATAAAACACGGATATCAAGGATTGTGATAGAATAATATTGATGGATTGTCTACCAAAAGGTATCATAATGAACACAAAATATGATTTCAACCCTCTCTTTCTCTCAAGCTCTAATAAAAAATCAATCAGGAAAGTTACATACCCAAGCATTATTATAACATGATAATGCGATATCACATACTGCTTGCTGAACTAAGGGTGTTTTAAATAAATTACCCTACATCCATCTTAATAAGGTTCGTTAAATCTGGGAGATCTGGATGATTTCATTTTGGTTCTTAGTGAAGTGGAGACGCACCAAGACAATCTGCATTAAATTTGATAACGTAACATAAATCTTTCATACCAGTGAAGGGTTAAGAAGATGAGTAAGAACCTCAAGGTTCGTAAAATCCACTGATGTACGGTTGCACTAAAATTTGGTCTATAACTTGGTCTTTTAGTCTCCAGCATCCAAGATTTTTATGTTCTCCTTCGAAGCCCAAACCCATTAATTTCTAAAATTGAACTCTTATTGTTGGGCTCATCGAACAATTTCCTTTCCCTATGTCTTAGGCGTTTATTACGTCATATACCAATTTCGTTTGCTTTAATTTTTCATAGAGAAAATCAATTACTTGAATAAAGAAAGTCAGGCTTTTCGTGCCAAGAAATAGACTCCCTTCATAATCCACCCTTTTCGATAGTTATGCTCACAGGTCGTAGGGGAAGCAAGACTATTTTCATTCCTCCGGTTGTATTACCAGCCCAGATGAAGGACGTTTTGATCGATTGCTGGAATTCTATTTAGGTGAGGTCGAGGTGAGGTTATGCCTTCCTCTAACAATGCTGTTTTGATTGATTTATCTACGAACCATGACAAATCTCCCCGTCAACTGTTGGCTAATGCTCCTGTGACAATAATTTTGGCACTTAAAAATTATCTGCGACATCGCATCATGCGAGTAGAGGTTATTGATGTACCGCCATCCTGTGTAATAAATTTGTCACAAAAGTTACTCACCGCATGAATAGGATGAGATTTTGATGCGTTTCATATTTGTCCAACGATTTTTTGTCACTTAGTTCTGGTTCTAGGTGTGCCTGAATTATATTTTATGTGCCCGATGGGTTTGCTATTCATAGACTTCCGTTTGGATGGATACTGAAGGTGGGTGCCTGTGAAAATTAGACTAGCAATTTGGCATATGCCAATCGATTTGTCACGAACATTGATCGATTTATGGGGTCCAGATTTATTTGGAACAATTTCATTTGTGGCGTATTTCCAGGTGTTCTCAGAAACTTGAATAGCTTCTGCCTTAAAAAGTGAAAGTTTATGTGGGACTAGGGCGATTAGGAAATATTTCTACACAAAAAAATCAACTTGATGGCCGGAGAATGTCAATTTGTCACCTCCAGATGAATCGTCTGATGCTGGCGAGTATAATGGACTCACATACAAAAATACAAATCTCTTAAGATATTTGACTGCTGGGCCTATAACCGGCGACAGATTTGTTAACATGCTCAGCAACATCGTTCTTATTAAATATTTCAGCCGCCTGCTGTGCCGCTGATTCGCCCGATGAAGTCTGCTCGCCAAGACCAACCAATCGAGCAAGATCATTAGGAAGTTGACAAAATATCTGTTGCAAATCGAACCTATTTCTGTGTCCATATATCTATTGGTAATCAATGCGACTCTCACGAGGTCTCATTTTCTTGAAAGTCCCATAATAGAGTGATATCGTGTCCCCTGCCGCTCAACGATCGACGCTAATCAAAGCGGAATTGTTGCCGCATAGACTTGCCCAATAGCGAAATCGTTGGAAAGAGTGTCTATTAAAGTTATCATCTAGCGTCACTCGTGGTATTTTAATTTATATCGAAAATTATGTTACCACCAATCAAAGTCAGATACAAAGTAACTGATTTCTGGAATAAATTATCATTTGTGGACAACTCCTAGAAGTGTACAACACCGGGCGAAAGGATTCTGAGGGATCTCATTACTTTTTGTTATATATGACATCACTTCACATTTCCTCAATATATTGAAAATGTGGATCATCAATAAACGTTCAAATTTCAAATGATATCTCAATAATGCAGCATGTCATCGAACGATCGATGGCTAGACACTTTTAGCCATTGATCTCCATCTAACAGATGACTATTGCTGCTGACTAAGGGGATCGATTACAAATTGGTAGCTGAGACCGTGTATCCATCAACGGCAGAGTTCGATATTCTGATAGAGTTGCATCAGTAGGAGAAATTGTTATTGACCCGAGATCAGTGGTCAAGATCATTTTTGGAGGTGGTTTTTTATTTAGTCTGGACAAGTGGTTTCATATCACTAAAACTGAATTGATGGAAGCGATCGTGAGTCAATATCAATTGATGAGTTTGACGAACTTCAAAGGAATGCAGCCATCGCACGCATTTCGATTTTTGTTTTTACCTCTTTATAATTCTGTGATCTTAATTTTTGTTGTTTTAAGGAAAGAAAATGTTTTTATGAAGTGGAATATTTTAGTCTTTGGTGTCAGTTAATTTACAATGATTTACATGTTCGTAAATAATCGTTTCATCACTCAATAGAAAGGTTTTATTGGCGCTGAATTACTAGGAAATTATATTATTACCTTATTTTCCAGTAAATAGGAGTGATCTATACAGTAAAAAATTCAAAAGGTCTCGACTATATCTATAGAACGCAATTTCAGAAGAGATTCATGCGACATTTGGTATTTAAGGTCATATAAAGAGTTATCTTCGAATATCATCAAACATTTTTTATGTGTATTTAAAGTTCAAGGGACAACCTATGATGCTATAGTACAGCCTTGACGGAAAGAAATTATGCTTCTATCGTTACAGGGGCGCCACTATGTGACCCTAAATTGTCACACCTTTTCTGAATCTCTACTCAATATGTGGACGTCAACTATTGCCACTTCGAGGTGAAGTTTAACGATTTCTCCTTATCCTGAAGCCTGCAAACATAGGACAGGGTGCCATTTTCCATTTTTCCCACCTTACATCTTCACCCGATGGCAAGGCAAGTCCCAAGTAGAATGATGTCTATACACAAGAAGCGTCTATAAAATTTCCTTCAATCCTTTCAACTACGTCGCATCAGGAGTGGCCTAATTGGGAGCTTCCTCGGGGGAATTTGTCGAAAGAAATAATTAGGTTTCTGGG
>QYTT01079606.1:0-10115 GCA_006980735.1 Dasypogon diadema
ACCAGATAAAATTGTCTTCGGACGGAAGACGGTTATTCATGATGATGGGCTCCGTGAAACGTCTGCTATCTGCAAACGAAACCTATTTCTTGCCTTTTTAACTTAAGTCGATAATAAATGGAAAGAAAGTAAAAAAATAACCAGAAATACAGAAGTCCCGAAAAGGGACTGTTGACATTTTGGTTGTGACGACGGTCCAGAAAGGTAAATGCCGTAATCAATTTTAATTAATTTAAACGTGGAATTGAGTTTATTAACGGAGAGTCGAAACCAATCCCTTCTCCCTGACTAAGTGCTGATGACCTTTGAAGATATTCACAATTTTCTAATATGATGATTGAATAGACTTCTATTTCCCGCCCACCCGAATTATTAATTTTCGTGAAGTGTTGTTGGTCCTTTATCATTTCATTATTTGAAGCTCGTGAAATGTTTTGGCCCTTAAGAAGTGGCACAATGCACACTCAACTCCTATACACAATAGAATATATTTTTCAACAGCAATAGTGAGTTGCGATAATTATAAAAACAAAACAAAAAATGCTCTTTGAATACAATGTAAGCAAAATGGAAATGATTTAGAAAATGCAAAAATATAACAATAATGAGGACACCCTAGAAAAAGTATAAAATATAAATAAATATAATATGCAATAAGATAATGTGCCATTATTAAGTATAAATCAAAGAGAAAACTAGCGAAAAGTTGAACCAGTTTGAAAACGGTAAAAATAAATAAATAAATGCTGTAATTATGTAATTAAATGAGTTGTAATAAATTATATAATCGTATATAAATGCCAAATATAAATAGACACTTATATATATATAATACATATGTAGGTATATAAAATAAAGTAAACAATTGCTTTTTGTATTACTCGAAACTAAATACAAAGATTCATTGTGATTACATGTAGCATTTTTAAAATGTGGCTAAATAAATTAAATATTGTTATACATACACATGTAATGTAATTAATATTTAATGAGGTTCTTATTTCATCCAGATGTATATAATTAATGGGATATTTTTGTTTCAGAATATTATAAATATTCATATAAAAAAAGATATAATAAAAAAAATATTTACTACAAAAAAAATTGTTTGATATACGGTCCAAAACCAAACAGCAAATGATTTAGACCAATCAAGAAGAGTTTATTTTTTTTAAATACTGATCTGGCAACACTATACTCTATGATTATTTCTGTTTACGATTTAAAGATGTCGCTTATTATTCGACGGCACCTTACCCTCTGCAGGAATTGGAATCATAAATTTGAATAATTAGAATTTAGTATCGAATATAAATTAAGTTTTTCATTTTCTTGTTATTGCCAGAGTAAAACAATTTCACTTTCAGGTGTATCTTTTTAGACTTACACATGCAGGCAGTCACCACTTTTTAGAAAGAAGGATTTTCTTTGGGTTATGCAAATTTATGAAATCTGTAAGTAAGAATTTAAAAATTTTATTATTGCGATCCACTGAGAAAGGAAATGGTAAAAGTCGTTGCAGATAAAGTCTGTGTTTTTCAAATTTTTCTTAAAAGTTAGTAACAACCCAGTAAAACTCAGTAAAATGTTTTTATTTACTATCCCAAGAAACTTTTTCAGGTTAATAAAAACTGAAAAACAAGCACATGGCAATTCTTGATACATTTATAGATAATTTAAAGTCAAAATTAGTTTTTAAAAAATTAATCAAAAGCGATTTCGCCTGATAACCAAAAAAGTATTTGTACGTCAAAACTTTGACAGCTTAAAAGTACCGTTATCGTTATTTCAGTTTTGCTTTTCAAGTGTTTTTTGTTTTTCGTTCAGCCCGTAAGATTTGGTAATCAAGTAGAAAGTATTCAAAAGATAATAAAATAGGTAAGTACAGAATTAGATCCGAATTTGGAAGAAAAGGAGAAGGAAAATCATTATCTAAGGCTAAATACACACTCACAAGGAAAGGTCTTGAGGTGTCTCCACAGGAGCCTCAAGTACCAACATAAATAAAAGAATAAAAAAGAAACTATTACTAATATGATTATTAGTATTTATTTTATTTACATAAACTAACTAGTGTAACTTGTGGTTCTTTTGCTCTTGAAAACTTCGAGATATCTACGATTTAAAAATCTTTTTATTCAAAGAACAGAAGAAATTGACTTTAATGATGTCATTGACTACTTTTCGGAGAAAAAGGTAAGGAAAGTACCATTCTAGATCGGAACACAGGTTTTCCGCAAACATGCTACAAATGTTCCGTGAAAATTATAAAAACTTTTGAAATCATTGTACATTTTATATTTTCTTTGTTGGAGGTCGATACTGTTATGGAGAGCTGCGTATCATTGGGCGTGGTTTTGATGTCCATAAGGAGATTTCAATCTGGAAACGATCAACGAGTTCGAGGAAGCTATCACCCCTTGCACCCTTAAATATGAGAACGTTATTATAGGAGAAGACTTTGAACGTTGATGTTTTTCGCTGTGACCTTCGCTGTAAATGTTTTATCTCTCTATTACAGTCACTGTACTTAGGAGTTATCACTTTTTTACATATATTAGACTTGATTATTGTCTCTGACACCGAACCAGCTTTCTCCTCCCAGTTTCCTAGATCTCGATATTTTTTTTCTAGGTTATGATCTAACTTTGCAACCCTGCCTAAAGTTCTATTGTATAGAAATTATAACAGTGTGGATTTATCTGATCTGTATAAATATCGATAGATCTCCAAATGGATTGAATTGAATTTTTTGGCTAATTCTTCAAACGTAAAAGGCACAAATAAATGGATAATTTAGTTTGTAGAACTAAACTTAGAATAAGAATAATAATTTGAGTCATCAATAATTGTGCACAATACAATGACCTAGAAAACGCTGATAATAAAGAATGCAAACGAAAAAACTGATCGAAAAAATTTGTGAAACAGTAACCCCATTGCTGATCGCACATTTATTTTCTTAATGCCGAAAGTATCTTAAATTTATATAAAAAGCCAGGTAGTACCAAAGCATCCACAATTTTTACGGGGAAACATTACGAAGACTTTGTACCCCTCACGAAAAATCTGGTCCTTCCAGCCGGATAGATTCTATCGTAGCTCGCCAATATGTCTAAATCAAGCTCTATAGGATGCTCATCATTGAGTTTGTAATCCCCTCTGCGCAATTTTTGAAAACATTATCTAGTAATTTTCTATTCCTTAAGAAAATCTAAAACCATTGCTGTTGCGTTACTTCTCCAATGAATTTCATATAGCAAATAATAACGAGTATGAGTTTTTGTAAATTCTATAAAAAGAAGAAGAAATTTTATTTATAGCATATAGCTTTTTTAGAGCCCAACACAAATTTAAAAATATCTCACTTATAATAATTTATATAATAAATAATGGTATTTGACTTTTTTAATTTCACTTCACTTTCACTTTTTTTCTGGGCCTGGTCTTCTTCATAACTAATAAACCTGCAGTAATCTGCCAATAAACTCAATGTCTAGTTCTCTGAGTATGGAAAATGTAACGGAAATAGATATAAAATATTAATACTAGTGAGAAGAAAATCGGTAATAATTTAAAGAAATCACCACGCTTCATTGTAAACAAAGGTATGAAACTTTTTAATAACGAAACTCTTTCTGAGTAATACAAAGCAGTCCACTGCGTAAATTGAAACCCTGTAGGGTACAGCTATGGACTAAAGTCATGATAAACTGAAATTATATTCCAAGCGTACTTAACAGTGGGTAATCTATAGTTAGTACAAAGTACCACCTTTCTTGACTTTAATTAAAGCCACCTAAGTATATCTGCTTTAAAACTAAATCCCTATGAACACTACAGCCCATGTCAAAACTTTAAGAAAACTTCATTACCACGTGAAATATTGAACTCACAAATTAAATCGTAACCATACTTTCCATTGTTGACGGTCAGAAACTTGTGTGAATGCCAAAAAACCCAGTGCCCATATAATGTAAACTGGGCAGGATTCAAAGAGCGCACTCCAGAGGTCAACTTTTTGCCTGTGAGGAATGAACCAGCTCCAGCAGCTCTATAAAACGCAATGAATTATATACTCCGGAGACGGCCCCCTCTAGTGCTCGTCTATTGTCCATTGGATGTAGTAAACTATGCGGCATGATGTATGTTCTAATTAAGAACACATAAATCAACTGTTTGTTGCTTATTTCTCGCCTTTTAAAATGGTTTACCGCATCTTCAAGTCTTGTGTCTTGTGCCGCCTTTTTACCGAGAATTGGAGTGTTGGAGCTGGAGTCCCGACAATCCTAAATATCGTCCGGATAGTTTTGGTTTATACATTCATTCTTGTCTCCTTTGCATTACATAATATGAATGGAAAGGACTCCACCGACGTCATGACTTAGGATCAAATGGTATTCTCTGGCATGCAGATGTTTGGGGGAAATATGCAGCTTGTAGGGACAAGTTTTTGCTGTACCCCGGACTGTTGTAAATTAATGCAAATTAAAATTTGTGTGTAGTGTCTTAATTAAATTTCGAGTAATACGAGAAGAAATGAAAGAAATTATCATACTTTCACTGGTAATTGCAGCAAATTTCAAATGATTGCAGCGATTTTGCTGAGTATTTGCATTTCCGCAATATTTGACTAATTATAGGGTGCAGTCGCAAAGATTTGTATTCTGTTCAACTTTTCCATGAAATAATCTGATGTCCTCTTTAAGTAGAAGAAAAGTTTCATATAACAAAGCAGTAGTTGTCTAATTTACATTATTTACATCTTATGAACACTACACCAAGACTTAGTGTTAAATTTCATACCGAGGGTTACCACTACACAATTTTATTGTAAATTAGCTCTTACCTAAAAAAAATTCTTGGTAGAACAAACGATTGATGCCTCAATTGATTTTGAGATGCCTCGTGATTTCAATAGTCCCGGATTCGAATTACACAGATGTCCATGAATAATCAAAATTCTGGAAATTCTAAATAATCAGTAAAATCCATTGGGTGTTGCAACAAATCACATCAACAGTACAGTCCAGATCCAATTGCCAAAGATTCGTCAAGAAACAGTCGGACTCCTCTTACCTACATCTAATCTAACGTCCCGAATCTAGAAACCAAGAGATCCAGCGACTGCACCTCCAAGTTAGTGGCCAACTTGACTGATTCGGGCTAAAAAGTAGTAGTGGAGCCGAATCCTCCTCGTAATGTACCTTATTCCGTTGTATAGTCCTCGTTTCGTCACACCCAATGAATAGAGGTGCATCCCAAAAGAAAACGAGGAGGAAGGTGATTGCCAGAGATGACAAAACGAAGATCCGTAAGAAAAAGGTCACTGCCCCTAAACAAGGTGAGGGGAGAAAGAAGAAGAGGAAAAGAAGGCCTCCCAAACAAAAGGGAGAAACACTCCTGATGAAACCGTCTCAAGGCAAAAGATCCGGAGGGGATCCAACTCCCTGGGACGAAGGCATTACGGTGAGAGCTATCTGCCAAACGCATCTTGGCGATATTCTCGTCGCATTAAGGACCTTAATGGCCTCACCACCGCTAAGGAGGTATCTGAGGTCATCAGCAGAGACCTGGGAGAGTTAGCTCAGGACCTCAATGTCTCGGCCTCGAAAGAAAAACTTGAAACAACAGGAGCAATACGGCTCCTGGTTGTCTGCCTAAACTAACCCCGGAGAAGAATCCTAGGTGCGCCTCTAGCTTTATATTACTCTAAATTTCATGATACTTAGATCAAATAGTAAGATTGCTTGTCATCTCTATAATATTAATGAAGTTTTCTCTAGAAGGAAGAGTTTCCCCCAATTCGGTTTTTTTGGAACTGAACCCCCGACTTAATCGATCTACTAAGCGCCTATTCCAATCCAAGACTTCATCTTCGTCTTCATCTTGTTAAAACATTTAGTGAAGAATTGAAATCTTGGAACAGGTGCACTATTTCTTGTAAGTCGTCATAAACTTGCAACTGTGCTATTAATTATTTTCATAAATTAAACCATATGTGAAAGCTGACATAATAAAATTTCCATCTGGAAAGCGTAAGGTCTTCAGAAAATTTCTAGATACTGTTCTGACCTTATAAGAATTCCAGAGATATCTTTAGAAGCAAAAGAAATAGAAATATTTCAGGTATCAAACTGCTCTCTACTTATTTTCTAGTTTTAATACCTGCAAAATATATCCCCTTTTTTATTAGTAATTTACACTTGCATATGCAAAATGAAAATTCCACAACTCGCAAATGACTGGAGGCTACAACAATATTTTCGTTGGATAGGGCACAGACAAGATAAATGCATCCAGGGAATTACCGTTTTTTACTCCTCTTTTGAGTATCACATATTGATGCTATCCGTGCATTAAATCTACACTTTCTTCAGCTCATTTTATTATTTTAAGCTGCTTCTCTTGATTCAGTTTTATGTGTTTAAGGAACTCCAACTCTAACTTTAACTCCAACTTGCTTTTCGGCTTTCCTTATTTCTCACTACGACTCCGTTCCTGTATTCGTTTTCGTATATAAGTATACGAGTATACGACTGGCGCTGGTTCGTCTGTTTTCCTTCTGACTCCGACAGTGTGGCAGTGGCTCCTAAATTAAAATAAATTTAGAGAATTCACTAAAAGGATAAAATGATGTCCCTGGAAGGGGTTAGCGGGTTGTCTTGGATTGCTGTGATATCTGTAAAAAGGGATTGCGTGCCTTATCCTTGAAATCTTAAAGGGAACAGCGGGAAAACGACTTGTTTTATTTCAAGTCGCGTCTCACGGTTTGCTGATTTAATTTATTAATCAGACGCAAATAAAACGTCTGTGCTTTTAAGTAGCTCGCACCAGAACCGAGTGTTCCTTGAGGAAGGTGTAAGACGTCGATTTGCTTTCTGCATACTTTATTAAGAATGGGTAATAATAAATTGACTTGATCTGTGAAATGATAATAACGGGGGTGGTTGGGAGTGGTTAAGGGTGGAAAATTTGTCATAGGTACATATCCCTAGAAAATCAGCGCACACCATCTCAAATGCCACTACCTACATGTCGCAAAAATCAAGAGATTCTGTGCTACTGTAACACATCAATACCTTGTTCTGTGGCCTAAATATCTCAATCCATCCCCCTCTGTGAAATAATATTAAACGTTATTACTCTTTCATTTGGAACATTCCGGCAGCCGCAGCACACAAATTCAAGGCAAATAAAGCGCGTGCCGTAATTAATTCAAGCCCTTGGCAGAATGCTCAAAAGTGCGTTGCTGTCTTCCGGGCCGTTTACAAACTCTGAAATTGGAGAACTTTCCCAACGAGATTGGGTGATGCAGGCTAATTGCCCATTATGGGAAGCATATTTTTCAGTTGTGGTCACGAGAAGGTTTTTAATTGAAACCAATTCATTCTGTTATTAAATTTTCGCAGGGGTTCTGAAGTCAAAATTCAAGGAGAACATTACTATTATTGTGACGCGTTTCATGTAGAGATATCTCTTAACTTAATGAAACAAAATCATACAAAATTAAAGTGTTAGTGATAGTACTTTAACGTGGGAAAAACCAGTTCACTTTCGATTGTAAAATACTTCAGTTTTTATGTAGAGGACCACAATGCCAACTAATATCAAATCAATTGGCATCGTGGTCCACAGAGTGCCAATATGCAGTGCAAAAGAAAAAGATCCTCAAGTGCACCAAGTTCGAGAATAAGGAGTCAACTATAACATTCAACAGAAAAGGAGATAACACCCCTCCCTGTGTACATCCCTTTGTGACCCTTCCATTAACCACCGCATGACCGATCTGAATTCTAATTGTCCCATATCTCAACATATTGTCTACCTATCTTACCACCACCGGGCTAACCCCACGTCCTGACAAGGCAATTTTCAGTTTCCCATACCTACTAAATTTTGTCGAGAGCACCTTCAATTTGATGGACTTTAAAGCAACAGCAATGACTCTCGTAATCATTCTCGGTTGCTTCTCTGCCTCTCTCACCAGACGGTGAAGAGCAGATTTCGTCGAATTCCCACCGTGATATGTACGCTGGTTTAGGGCTAACTCCTTTAGCGTGAGGCATTCGAGTAGTCCATCTCCCTCTCCATTGTTTTCAACAGAAAGGATTTCGCATGGTTGTAAACCTATTTCCTTGGTTTCGATAGAAAGACTACCTTTGTTGCCCTTCACTATACCGACGTATATCCTGTAGCAAGACAAGTGATAAATATTCCCCGAAGACATGGTACAACGGCCTCTTTGCCCTACTACCCAATTTTGTAGACCAAGTCTTTAGTGACTGTATTCTGTAGTTTGTTGGCTTCTGTGATAGTCTTCTACATTTTTTTGACGTCGAAGAATTCCTCGTGGCTTGAAGAATGGATTAAAAAAAAGTCCTTAACTCTCTAACATGGTTAAGGGTTCCTCTCTTCCCTTTCCTCAGGCTCTGTAACTCTACATTATCCCAATCATCAACTGAATTAAGAGGGCATACCTTCCGAAATGCGTCATTTATATCTAATGTAACTCCGTTCTCTTATTATCTTAGGTGTTTTCCTGACATTTTCCTCTAAATTGCCCTCCTACAATACTTCTGTGATCAGATATCGTTGTCTTATCTGTCACACTCTAGTCTTTCCACGATCATATGGTCAAATCAATCACCTTCTCCCGTCTGGCATCGACGAAAGTTGGCTCCGTTCCTCTGTTTTCAGTATGCAAGCACCCAGGGGTCCAGACCCCTCTTCTGTTTTTTGGCAGTGAACCATCTTCACACCTCCCAACAGTTCGCTGAGTACACCTATGTAGAAACAGGGTTCCTGCTGCACGGCTACATCTAATTTTTCCCCTACCAAGTAGAGAAGCATCACAGCCGATGCGCGATGCCTCGTAAGCCTCGTTTCCAGATGGGAAGTAAGTACCGTCCCATCCTCAGACCTGCTTTCATACCTGCCCGCGCGGATAAAGTTCCAGCCCGAAATCTTTTTCAAGGAGTCATTCTGTTCTCCGCTCGGTACTGAAGCCCAACCCCTTGAACCTCTTTGCAAGTGCTATCACCTCTAGAGTAGATTGGTCTTCACTACTATCATCGATCGCCTCCAAATACTTCAGTTTTTGCCTATATTGCGCTTTCTTCCTCTTCTGCTTCAGCCTCTTAAGTAGCCTTCACTTTTCTTCTCGGTAAAGTGCAGTCTTATCTGTCCTTATGTCGTTTATTCATGGGTTAGGCTAACCTCTTAACACCTTTCGGCATTGCATTGCCCACCTCTACTTGAATGTCGGACGACCCTTCTGGTTCAAGTTTTTTCAGTCTGCCAGTTGTCGTTTTAAGGCATTCCGTCCGAGTCTTCGAAATTGCACACTTGCCTGTTTTTATTGATTCCGCATTGACGTTCTATTCCCCAGATATCTCATCAACAGATTTTCACCTTTTTAGGAATTTGGAATACTTCTTGTTTCCATAAAATGTTCAAAAATAGAGCCTCTGTAAATCGGGTCTTCAAGGAATCGAGCGCTTTTAAAACTCAAGACCTTCGTCGATTCTTTTATAAGAATCCCGTTGAAAAAATGTTGTGGATGCAATTGATGCCCATTTTAGATAAAATGGAAAATCTAACATTTCATAAGTCTAAACAAAATCTAACATTTCATAAGTCACGACCTAACAGATAGGATGCTCTTTAGTCATACAAATCAATAAATACCTTAGGATGCTCTGAAATCCTATACATCAAGTACTTTGGTGGCAATAGAAAACAAACAACTTATCCTCATCTGAATAGAAGGATACCTGAAAGCCTGAGAAATGCCACGCGATGTGGAAAAAATTCTTCATATTCTAAGCATCGTAACTCGTGCAAATCCACACAGAACCACAGATTTTGAATAGCCACAATCGTCATGACATTTATGGCTATGACGAGTGTTCAATTAAGTCACTTTATGTAACGATATTTCCAGATCTAGCTACTTTCATTAGCAATATTCTACTGTAGTAAGAAAAACAATAAAATATAACTAACCTTCCGTAGTCAACAAGGCAACCATGCCATTCCATTCGAATATCGAACGAATATTATTAAATTCAAAAGTATGGAGGTAGCCTTCAACATGAATATTGTGCAAAAGA
>QYTT01079607.1:0-13139 GCA_006980735.1 Dasypogon diadema
AGAATTTCGCCCAAAAAAATGCCTAGGCTATAGCCCATGAATTTTGCTCGAATTGACCGAAAATTTTTTTGGCGCGATTTCGGCGTCAGTCGAGAGGGCGGAGTTCAGAGGCTCCGAAAAAATCGCCCCCACCACGGGCCGCCCTTTGGTTCCCGAGATATGAGCCATAAACCAGCGGCGTTTTCCTGGGTGATCCCCTTTCGAACGGGCCCTCCTGCGCTCCGATCCTCCATTCGAGGTCTGCCACAAGTCCAACCAAGTAGCTCATAACTAACATCTTTGATACTTTGATGTTTTAAATAGCTTACCGAACCTAGAAATTGCCTAAAGTTATTGAAACCCCGCAGCCTTAAATCAATTAGCGAATTCATGTCCCATCTAAAAAAGCTTAAAATGGAAGAACTGCAGAGTCCAAAAGCCGATAACATCCCGGACGTTCTGGATCTCTCGAATAATCTATATGCACACAGTTTAAGAGAGTAATCACATTAAATTTTTGGATATCTCTGAATAAGCGTACATAAATCCTAAGAGACTAAAGGTGACTCGGAAATATATTCCTGAGAAACAGCACCAGAGCGCTTAAATGCTATCCCATCCCCGTGCGTAACGTGCAAACGGATTTTCGACATTTACAATAGACATCAATTGAAGACACGAATACTACGAATACTAGAAATATAAAATTTAAAAGAATGCTAACATATGCACAACCCAATAACTTACAAAAAAGGAACTCATTCCCATCGTCTACAAATGAAAATAAATCATCTCTGGCCATCCTACTTTTCCTGTAAACCACAAATATCCTTCCGCTCCGTCCTCAATTGACTTAATTAATTTACATAAAACTTTGTAATTTACCGGGTCTATCTTGATATCCATGTGACATAACATCGTTTCATAATATGCTCTATTACACCGTGGAGACTCATTCGAGAATTGTCTGGGAATATTTCGGAGTGAAGGGCGGCCAGCGATAACGTGGTCAGCAACCACACGAGAGATTAATTATTTCACTTTCGTGTTGCTAATTCTCTTTTAGTGAAATCTGACCAAAAAAAAAACAACGGTAAGCTTCTGCAATAAGTAGTCATGTGTTGTGATTAAAGATGTGATTATCCGGCAGTGTTAATATTAAAGAGGGGAATTTCTTCTAGTATAAAGTGTTAGTATGAAATTATTTTAGATTACAGTTTAAGATTACTGGGAGTATTTTAATTTGTATTACTTTAGTTATTCACTTCTGAAAATGTTCAAAGTTATGCGAAATTTGCATTCGGTATAGCGCAACAGGACAAAAAAGAGCACTTCTATGTTTTCATACAATCAATATCCCCAATTTCCTTGGAAATAAATGTAATTGCAATGTGATTTAATACAAATAAGATTTTGTAGGTATACTAGTCCTGTTTACCTGTTTCAATTTGGTTTCTATTATATCCGACATATCCTCTTGAATTATACTTTTTTGCAAAAAGTTACCACGGCTTTGTGATAGCAATTTTTCTAGTGCTACTTTTGTTTGTCCTTACAAAAAATCGAAACAAAAATTCTTTAGTTGTGGTCGCGAGTGTTTTACTATTTAAAAAAAAAAGCAGGAGGTTTTCCATACTCTTTTGATTTTAAATCGTTTAATTAATTTTATCACTTATTTCCACCGAGTTCACTTATTGCGCGCCGTCGTCTAGTGGTCCATTCGATTCCAATTGATTCAATCAAAGCTCTTTGCATTCATTCTCAGTATATTGCCACTTACTCAACCTAAAGCCACCTCAAAGAACGTGCTCGGATAGAAATAGGGATCAGCATAAGGAGGCAAAAGAAGGTGATGGTCCCAAGGAAGACCGCGAAGGGCAAATCTCAAAAAACCTGCGTTGAACGGCCTCAATATACGATTGATGTGAACTGCCTAAAATGGAAACCAAACCAGACTAAAATATTCGAGGATAGATCTGACAAAAGTACAGTAGGAAAGTGTGGAAATGTAGGGATCATCAAACTCCTTGGACCAGGACTTCAAAACACCCAGCACAAAGTTAGCTTTATTAATGGAAACATCAATCTGATCGTTAAACGAAAAACGAGAATTCAATAGTACACCCAGATTCTTAGTGCAATCAAATCTAACCAGAGTGCGTCCATCAATGGTGAAATTAAAATTCAGCCCAAGTTCTTTTACACATTTTTAACGTAAAATGCATCTAAGTTCGTATTTAAGAAGTGATAATTAAGCTTACTTGAGATCTTACGAAAAATCTTTGCGTCGTCGGTATAAAAAAAAGATTTCCGAGTGGGAAGGTATCAAAGAATAGATCATTGATATAAATTACGAATAGCAAAGGTCCAAGATGGCTACCCCGAGGCATGCCGGCTGGATGTGTTGCGGATGCAATCGGCGCGTCGTCAAATATGACGCATTGAGAAAGTTCGGAGAGATAAGTGCCGATCAAAACAAGGATGAAACCCGAGAACAGGCAGTTTATAGACAAAAATCCAATGATTAATTCTAACAAAAGCCTTATTAATCTGTAAAAATACAATCGACTTGCTCACCAGCCTCAAGGGCCACACAAGCATTAATTGATAAATCCCAACAAATTGGTTGTAGTAAATTTGCGTTTAATGAACTCGCGTTGAAAAGATAACAAAAAAGGTTCACAATGAAAATAAAGGACGTCACAAATGAGAGACTTCGAGGGATTTAAAGAAAGAGGGTAAATTGGCAATGGGTCTATAATTCAAAATATCGCACTTGTTACCCTTTCTATGCAAGGGGATAATCAAAACAAGTTAACAAATCCAAGTTTCAATGCAATCACGAGCTTTGCTTTTTGAATGATTTTTTAAAGTTTGCTCTACAATGACTTTGTGTGATGAAAATGTACGATAAAAAAATTAAACAAGGAATCGTCACCGGATTGTTGGTGAAATTACGAAAAAACCGCCGGTAATTTTAACGAGGAATCTTTACAATATGATCCAGAGTCGTCAGAGTAAGGAAAAAAGAAAGGGGTGAATGTCAGGACCTGAAATCAAAACAGTGTTCATTTGTTACTTCGATAAGCAACGGGGGCCATACCGTGAAAAGTGCCTTCTACCTAACTGCCCTGCAACGTTTTTGTACAAGAACAACATGGATGTGTCCTAATTTGGCCAGTTTCCGATCCGATGGATTCAATAATAATGGATTCAATAATAAGGCCAAACAGTACCACAGCAGTTTCTTGCGAAAAAATATATTGTACATAGTTTTAACTGTTCATAAATTTACGTTTTTAATAAATCCACTTTTTTCATCACTTAAACTACTTCGGTTTTGTTTTGTTATTGTTTTCAAACCACATTTCTACATAATCTGCATGTTCTTATATACAAGCTAGTCAGTGCCAAAATTTATATATAACATTTTTATCCTTTCAGAAAGAAAAAATTTCCATTTTGCCAACTCTGGCAGACGGAAATCAATGCTTGCTCCCATACTATCGAAAATAAAAAATGTCTCGGATGGATATGACAGTGACAAAAAAGGTGATGGTCACATAAGCCTTCCCATCGAAAAATTACCAGCGAAAAAAGTCAAAGTTGGTTAATTTCTGCAGCTCAACGTAATCATTTAATACTAAAAGTTAGAAATTTTCAGAGGCACAGCATTCATGGCATGATGGAGGAGGAGAACACCATCAGACCCCATCAAGAAATTCAGCAGCTAACATTAGAGGAAAAGAAATTCTTGTTAGCTGTTGAACGGGGAGATATGGCAGGAACGAGAAGGTAAAGGAACAACATAACGTGAGATACTGAAAAACCTGAACCTGAAAATTCTTACAATTTTAAGGATGTTGCAAAAGGCACAGGACACCGACTACATAAATATTAATTGCGTCGATCCACTGGGCAGGACAGCATTGCTAATGGCAATAGACAACGAAAACTTGGAAATGGTTGAATTACTCATTAATTACAATGTCGATACGAAAGATGCGTTGTTGCACGCCATATCCGAGGAGTTTGTGGAGGCTGTTGAAGTATTATTGGATCATGAGGAGCTCAACCTACAAAGTGACGGAAGTCATGTAAGCGCCAATTTCAGTTAGTGCCCTGTTCACTTTGACAAATTTTATAGAATTGGGAGATCCTACGGGAAGATACGTCCACATTTACACCAGACATAACTCCCCTCATATTAGCTGCCCACAGGGATAATTACGAAATCATAAAAATTTTATTAGACCGAGGCTCCGTTCTCCCTATGCCACACGATGTCAGGTACATGTGTTTACATATCGCTGATAGATACGAACAATTACAGGCAATTTAAGTGGAAGAGGAATGAAATTTACTACTTACCTGTAACGGTTTTTTTAATGAATTTTTGATTAATTACCATTTTGCAGGTGTGGTTGTGACGAGTGTGTTTTATCTAGACAAGAGGATTCACTGCGTCACTCTCGTTCCCGCATTAATGCTTACCGCGCACTGGCAAGCCCAAGTCTTATCGCATTATCATCAAAAGACCCAATTTTAACGGCATTCGAACTATCATGGGAGCTTCGAAGACTGAGCTTTCTTGAACACGAGTTTAAGGTACGTGTTTTCCATCTTCTTGAATTCCATCCTATTTATCTGGCCTGCTGTTTCTGTTCAAATAATTTCAGAGTGAGTATTTAGAGCTTCGTAAGCAATGTCAAGATTTTGCAACAGCCCTTCTGGATCACACAAGATCTTCGAATGAATTAGAAATTCTACTAAATCATGATCCCACTGGACCTGTTTACGAACACGGTGAAAGAATGCATCTAAATAGGTTGAAACTTGCGATTAAGCTTCGTCAGAAAAAGGTTCAATATCAGAGACTGCATCTAAACCTTTCACCACAATAAATTTGATTTCTTCCAGTTTGTTGCACATCCGAATGTCCAGCAACTTTTAGCCAGCATCTGGTACGAAGGATTGCCTGGATTCCGGAGAAAAAATATGGCCCTGCAAGCATTAGACATAATTCGAATTGGTTTGTATTTTTTATAGCCTTATGCGCGCTAAACTTGAACACACCAGAATAACAATAACATTTTTAGGGATGCTTTTTCCAGTATTTTCCATCGCTTACATCCTTGCACCATACTCCACCATTGGACAAACGATGCGAAAACCTTTTATTAAATTCATCTGCCACAGTGCTTCATACTTCACATTTTTATGTAATTTCAATAATTTCATCAGTTTTGAACAATGTTAATTGTATTTCTTTTTTATTGTTGTTGTTGTTGTAGTCCTTCTTATGTTAGCTTCGCAAAGAATAGAAACATTTATAGGAGGTTGGCTTTGGCAAGAAACTACATTTATTCAGGATGAGGTACCTACGAAAAGAGGCGCAAAACCTACATTTATAGAATGGTTGATTTTGGCGTGGGTTAGTGGTAAGATTTTACATAAATTAATTTGTTTATATAAAATTGTGGTGAAATGTTAATGCATAGAATTTATTGTGCAAGAAAATGAGGAAAGTGAAAAAGTGAAGATTGTAAAGTGCACTGTAGTAGAAAATTGATTTTTTTTTCAAATTTAAATTATAACCTTTTCCAAGTTCAAATGAAACATTTTCAAAATCAATTGCATCCATTTCAAAATTAAATAATTTATTTACAAATAATTAAGAAACAGCGAAACCCTTTGTTGAATTTGTTCCTGTTTTAGATCTGGTTCCACTAGAGTTCGATCATCAACGCCGACTTAGTGCAAGTCACACACACATACACACAAAAGGGAAATTTTTATTTCTAATCTTCCACATCTAAAACTGAAGACCTCCAACGGTTTAATTCTAGACTCACCAATCTCTTTCCTCTTTCGGCAATTTTTTAGCTACAATTTGGAAATCTTTAGATTAGCAAAATTAAAAAAAAAATAATAATAATAGAAACTTTCAAACAGGTCTCATATGGAGTGAGATAAAACAACTCTGGGACGTAGGCCTACAAGAATACCTCAACGATATGTGGAACGTTATAGATTTTGTAACAAATTCTTTATATGTAGCAACAGTAGCTTTAAGAGTTGTATCGTTTGTCCAGGTAAGCCCTGTTATATATATATTTTAGAAGATATGAAATGACAAAAGCAAAATGACTCCAAAATGATTCTCGAACAAGTAGAATTTTTTTACAATCAAAGCATTCAAAATAATAATTAATCATATCCAGTGTAATAGAGACCAAAGTAAAAAAGTAATAATCTACTAAAACATAAAATTATACTTTTTCATTAGGTGAGAAAAGAAATGTCATTTAATAAATACGCAGCGGATTTACCTCGTGAAAAGTGGGACACCTGGGATCCTATGTTAATTTCAGAGGGTCTATTCAGCGCTGCAAATATATTTAGTTCATTAAAACTAGTCTACATATTTTCGGTCAATCCCCACCTTGGTCCTCTTCAAGTGTCCTTATCACGAATGGTCATGGACATAATGAAATTTTTCTTTCTCTATGTTCTGGTACTATTCGCATTTAGCAGTGGCCTTAATCAATTACTATGGTAAGGTGATTCGATGTTACACTTCCGCGCTTATTTTCTAATCAAAATTTAGGTATTATGCTGACCTAGAAAAGAAACGATGCCCAGAGGTTTCATTAAATACGAGTATTAGTGTAAATGGAACTGTCGATGCGAATGCTTGCATAGTATGGCGTCGATTTGCAAAGTAAAAATGTTGGACTGTTATAAATTGCAATTTAAATACTTTTATTTTTGTAGTCTGTTTGAAACAACGCAGACATTATTTTGGGCAGTTTTCGGATTAATTGATCTTGATAGCTTTGAATTGGATGGTATTAAGATATTCACTCGATTTTGGGGAATGCTTATGTTTGGCACGTATTCTGTGATTAATATTGTTGTCCTTTTGAATCTTCTAATAGCGATGATGAATCATTCCTATCAGTTAATATCGGTGAGTTATGATTTCGTTGTAAGAAAAATTGGATTGACAATGATAAAGATCAATACCAAATTAGGAGAGAGCCGACATTGAATGGAAATTTGCCAGATCAAAATTGTGGATTAGTTACTTTGAAGAGGGTGGAACTTGTCCTCCACCTTTTAATATAATTCCAACACCAAAATCTATTTGGTATGTGGTAAGGTGGATTCGACGTATCTTTTGTAGTGGGTCTTCAGCAGCACGGCGGGAACATCTAAAAACCATTCGAGTGAGTAATATTCAACAATTTTGAAAACATCTATGGTTTTTATCATTTTCTAGCGGAAAGCTCAACAAGCAAATGACCGTGATATAAAGTATCAGGTAAATATAAATATAGGTATGGTTTACTATATTATTATCGATAAGGCAATACGAAGACAAGGTATTCACTGGACTAATTAAATATTCACATTTTAAGCTTTTCAGGTGTATAATTTGAGAACTTTTCTAATAAACATGTCACCCTAGGAAATGTTCAGAGGAAAAAGTCATTTTCAATAGTGCTGAATCGTAAATGACAGTTTTCCATTGATTTTATGCACTTCGAACCAGTCCGACTCTAAATCGTATTTTGTAAAGCAGTGGTTCCCAACCTTTCCCAGCGCCCGCCTTGAAACATTATTAACAATTCATTCCTCCTTACCACCATGTGTCAGTATAAATAACTACAAAGTATAAATATCTAATAAAAATATTCGAAAGAATAGAATATATTTTCTCAAAGTAACATATTTCAATCGTGCCCCCCTCGAGAGTACACTACACACCAGTTGGCAACCACTGCTGTAAAATATGAGAGGAAAAAAAATGAGTTGTTGAATCAAAAATTTGTAAAAATAAATGAAATCTTATATTTTGTAACTATCAATTTACATCGACTATTCTTCTATTTTTCGTTTTTTTTAGCAAATAATGAGAAATCTAGTTCGACGCTATGTAACGGTAGAACAAAGAAAGGCTGAATCGCAAGGAGTCACTGAAGATGATGTTAATGAAATTAAACAAGACATATCAGCTTTTCGATGTGAACTGGTTGAAATTCTTAAAAATAGCGGAATGGACACAAATGTTACAGCTGCACAAGGTACAGGTACTGGTGGGAAGCCTTTAAATTTGGTGTGTTTATTTTTTTTTTATGGGTAACACAGTTACTAAATACTCTTCAGTTATCTAAGATGATAAATGCATTTTAATATTCTTCAGGTGAAGTACTAATTAACATTTGGTCGAATCTTACAAAAACTTGATTTTATAATCAGGGGCAAAAAATAAATATTTAAAACGAGCTACACGACAATCCACTGTAAAGAAAACTAATATGTATTTCGATGCTCCACCTGATGAATATCTAAATGCATCTTTTACTAGAAATGCAACGAAACCATATAAAAAACCAGCATGCTAGAAATACAAGACATGAAATCTAAATATTGCATCCGTTGGAAAGTTCTGTCCAATTTTATGTAAAAAGTAAAGACTGGGTTTTACAGCTTAGGCGGAGAGATTTTTGGGGTAAGAGGAGATTGGGAAAATTTTTAACCTGACAAATGTTTGCAAGTAAGTCACAATTTTTGGCATGAAATTTTTACTGTGCAACAATCCCAGTGGCTTCGCAAATATAATTCTCGACAGTAGAAATTACCTCAACTACTGGTACACCAATAAATCGACGCACCCCGTGCAAGCTTCAAACCCACGCCCACAGAGGAGAAAATTTGCAGATGCGCGCCTCAGTCCGCCCAGTCACCGCCGTGGGTTATTGCAAATATAGTAAATTCTATGTATAGTCTGCGTTTCTAATTTATTTTTTGGAGATTGAGGTGACCATCATTCTAATGCTAGACATTCTTCCACTAGAGAATAGTAGTATATTGAATTGAATATATCTGTGGAACCAAAGTTTAATTGCATTACTATCAATTCAACAACACCTCTCTATATTATATCGGTACGCTCAGATTTGCCGTCACCTTGAACAACAAAATTTTGGGCAGAACTTCCTGACAGATCAAATACTTATAAAGAGTTTTTCATTTTTAATGTCCGAACTTTAAAATTGAGTGATAAAACCAAATGAAATCACCGTTTCGTGTAATTAAGGGTCCGGGGGACTTTTCACGCAAAACTGCAAATTTTTCATCGCTCATATGGTCGTCTTGTTGTAAAAACTTGTCTTCGAGGATCATATTAAGCAAACGGACCCATAAGGAATCATTTATCATCTCTCCATACCTATTCCCGGCCCTCAACGATCTCAAAAAGTACGGCCCAAAAATGCGTCTAGCATACAATTCGCATGGTTGCTCAATTAGAGTATCATAAAATTCGGACACACGATATGAAAAACCCTTTACCATTAGAATAACGCAATTAGACTACATCCACCAAATTATATGACTTCTAAAGATTATAATTTATTTATTAAAAGACATGCTAATCTTAGGGGCTGGAGGTAAAAAGAACAGACAAAAGGAAAGAAGATTAATGAAAGGTTTCAACATTGCACCGCCCGGTGCTACAGGATCTCTTCCACCCGTGGCAGAGTTTTCAACTTCCTTGGATCATTTCGAAAGTCAACATGAAGTTCTCGGATCGACATTTTCTAATATCTTTAGTCCTAACTTCCTGCACCGGAAACCAGCTCCTTGCTGCCAGAATTCAGCTTGTGGCCTAACCATTTTAAAAGACCAAGTACACGTGCAAAATGTCAACAAATTTAACAAAGCAGTTGCAAAATCATACAACAAAAGGATTGTTAACCATAAAAAACGATGGGGTCTAATAAATTTGATTTTATACTGCTCATACAGAAGTGATAAAAATTCATCTTTACAGGAACTTTAATAGAAGCAGCTAAAGCTGGAAATGTTTCACGTATTCTTGGACGTTCCCGATCAGAGGATTCCGTTTGTAATTCAATTAATTCAGTACCTGGAAATTATCCTTCTGCAACAGAAAACATATCGAATTTGGAAATTAATTGTAATCCGTCCATTCATAATAATCCTACACTGCCATCATCAGCTGGTAAGTAAATCTGTTTGCGGGAAGTGACTAATGAAATATCTAATCTCTTCTAATCATAATCTAATCACTATTAACAGGTTTGAATGCCATTGCAGTTCTAAAAAAGAAAAGGAAGAAATTCTCATCAAGTAAAAATACAAGTCCTGTTCTAGAATCAATGGCGGTAAATTCAGACCCGTACAGCGATAAGGTGAGAACCAACGAAATAATTCCTACTATGTTCGCTTTTCCAACTTTTGATTATTTCCACTTTTTGCAGGCTTTGAAAAGAGTTTCAAGTTATCCTGCTTGCGCAACAACTGATGAAAAGGATGCATCTAAACCCAGAAGGCATGAGCAAACTCAAAGTCAACATGAATCTGTGGAGACACCTTCAGAATTTACTTTCTCGCATGAAATGAGAATGGAACCTTCAGATATATCTGGAAATTCTAGAGAACCCCTTCTCAACATATCCGTTAATTCAAACGCAACAAATTAGTCAAGGAAAAGCAAACGTTCTGAATGTAACTGAAATATCAATTGATCGAGCTTATTAGGAAATTTTAAATCTGTTGCAAACAATCCCTCCATTGAATTATTACCTGTTTTTTACATTATATTTCTTTACACAGTTATTAGATGTTGATATTATAGTCTTTCATGAAATAAAGTTTTTGTTGAAAAAAATATCTCTAGTGTCTTTTAGTGTGTGAAAATACTGTAATTTTAGAAATGATCGTGGAATGGTTTTTTGAACCTCTATTGAAAATGTGAGAAGGCCGTTTTTTTAATAGGAAAATAAATTCACAACTTTCTGTCAAACAAATATAAAATTTATTGACGTTTATTCTAAAATTACAAAAACGTTTTAATAACCTATTCTTGATCTAGTTGATTTTGTAAAGCTATACTGTTTATCTCTATCGAATTTATCATGTGAACGTTCCCGTGTTTCTCGAGGTGACTTTTCCTGTTGGAAAAAATATATAAGAAAACGTAAAGAGCAAATACTACTATTAGAGTCACTTACCCGTAAATGGTATTTTTCTCTTGGAAGAGATTCCTCTTCACCATTTTGTGTTGCTGTAAAATATTAAAAAATTTATTTTTAAACAAATTCGATTCATACTTTCGGATATCTACCTAAAGTGCAAAGAAAATAGGTGTCCATGCAAGAATTCTATCATGAGGTGTTGGCCAATTTACAAATTTCATGCAATTAAGTTTCCAAATAAGCCATTTTTAGAACTATTATTCTGTATGCTAAAAAATTTATATCTGTGCACCCCTATATATAAATGTGGTGTTTAGTAAGGATTGTATCAATTTTTTAAAAAATCGCTTCCTCTAAAAATCTTTCCAAAGATGAACTTATTGCTAATAACCAATTTTTTGTGATATACCATTAGTAATATAATTAATTGATGTACAATATGGCAGAAGTAAATATTGTAAATTCTTAGTATCGCCTAACCTCAGGGAACAACCCTATGATGCACACAGCACAGCTTAAGCTGAAGGAAATTCTAGGGAAGAGAAGTTCGGGAAATTTTTAACCTGATAAATGTTGCAAATAAGCCACAATTTTTTTTTTTGCATGATTTTTTTACTGTGTAACATTCCAGTGGCTTTACAAGTACATACAATTTTCGTCAGTAGAATTGCCTCTGCGTCTACAGAAGAGGAAAGCCGCAGACGTGCACCTAAGCCTGCTCGGCCACCGCTATGGGTTTGGCAAGAATAAAAAACGATAATTTAAACTTTTTCTTAATCCAAATTTCAAATGAAATTAAATTTTATAAGCATTTATTTTTTAATGGTTCCAAATTATGACACGAAAAAAGTCAACGTGTGGCACTGGGAACGACCAGCGACCTCCCGGTTTCGGGTCGTTTGCTTTCTTTCGAAAAGTGTTTAATAAAATTGACAAGTGGCCGAGCGGGCTGAGACGCACATTCACAGACTTCCTCCCCTGTGTACATGGGTTGGACTCCTGCAAAGGGTGCGAAGATTTATCTGGATATAGTTGAGGCAGTTCTGCTGATGAGAATTGTACTTTTGAGGCCACTGGGATGGGATGTTGATAGTAAAAACTGCCATGCTAAAAAGTGTGGCTTATTTGCAACATTTATCAGGTTAAAATTTCCCAAATTCCCTTCCACGCCTAAGATGTACTGTAGGCAATCATAAGGTTGTCCCTTGAGCTTATGCAAAAAAAATACATATACATATATTTCATATATATGAAAGCAAATTAATCGTTTAACACGTTGAGTGCCGTGTCAGTCACCGGTGACTGACATTTAAAAGCTCTCTCACGGCAAAGGCATTTTAATACGTAATTCCCTCACGAAAGCTTTTATGTTAATTGTGGCAGTCAACGTGTTAATAATTTTTTTGTATCTTGTTTAGATTTCTCAGCGGTAAAATCAGGTTTTTAAATTAAAATCAGTTCGAATTCTCGATTTTGATAAATGTTTGACAAGAAATTTTAACTGATTTCTATTGGTTATTGACATTTTTGCTTAGGAGTGGGTACGAAGCTTGTTATGCATTTAATAGAAGTCTTACAGTAGTAAGTGAAACTTTGACTTTATATGTTGGCAAATTGTACAGGATGGATCGAAATAAAGTCTGCAAAATTAAAAGGCGTTTAAAATATAACATCTGCGGATCGATGAGAGAAAATAACAAGTCTGGAATGTGTATCATATCTGAAATCAGTTACGATTTTGATGGGGATAACATTTTCTGGATTAATCAAACTATTTTTTATTAACAAGAGTATAAAAATTAATAACACATATTACCAAAAATATTTCGTGAACAGAACATTAGTTCTATCATCGTTCTAAAAAAGCAATCAAGGCTGAAACTAAATATGTGCCTTTAGAACTTATTAGGAAAGCCCTAAGATCATGGCTAAGACGAGTCGGAAAGTGTATTATGCAAAAGGTGAACATATTGAATAATTTTCTTAACATATTATTCAATATTAATAATAAAGGTATTAAAGAGTGATTCAATTTCTTTTTCGATCCGCATATCTAGCATATCATGTCTTAATGATGAGTGGAAGAGAAAGCAATTTCACTTCAATTTGTCATATTCCCTGAATCAAGGAGTTGGGCAAAGAAGATGTTGA
>QYTT01079607.1:16561-36323 GCA_006980735.1 Dasypogon diadema
TGTTGTGTGTAAAAATAAATAATTTATAAAAAAACGACCAAATAATCGTATGAAACTTATCTTTTTAGCAAAATGTTAATTTTATAAGCACAGCGCATTTAATGCAAACACTCAAAATTAAAGTTAAAACTTTGCAGGAATACAAAATCCCCTCCGGATTGATTTACTCTGATTTGTCAACTAACGTTAAACAAGTCAACACAATATTTGATTTCGTCGTGAAACAAACCTGTAATTTAATTCTTATATGTACAAAAAAAAAAAAGAAAAATCGATAGCATTAACATGAAATTGGACGGGCTTGTTTTGACATTACGTCAACGTCAATAAGACGGAGACGAAGATAAAGACTTGAATTGGAAAAGGCCCAAAGATTTCTTGTAAAAAAATAGTAAAACAAAAGTGTGACAATTGTATTACTTTTTAATATATCGAGAGTAATGAAATTAACAATAAAGAAATTATTTCGAATTTGCGGTAATTTTTGCAAATTTCCGTTGGTAGCAACCAATAACAAAACTAAAGAAACGATGCACAAAACTCTCATACTCTTCGGTTTTTTGTTCCAGACTTGAAAGATTCGGTAAAATTAAAAAGATTAAACCGACTCTGTCGTCCTTGGAACGATAGAGTAAATTTATATATCTTGTGGTTGTTCATTTTAAACAAGTAGCCAAACTATGTAATTCTACCAGATTTTATAGAGTAGGCAAGAATATATGACACAAGCAATAAAATTACAAAATTTAAGAAATTAGTGCTTATCTCATATTTGTGATAGTTAAACAAGTTCAGGAGACGCTTTTCGTAGAACTAATTATTAAATAGGAAATTATTAACGTCCATAAAATTTCTAATGGAAGCTTGACGAGTTGGCAAATACGTTCACCATAAGTTCGGCAAATGTTGATTATATATTTCTAGCTTAAAAAAAAAAACATTATAATCAGATAAATTTGTATAACTTGATTCGATCATTACCGGATCGAATAGGTAAAAGCGTAAGCATGCACTAAAATTGAAACCAAAGTCGACGAGATATATTGGAGAAATTCAGAACAGGAGTCGATCACTTATGAGCTGGAGATAAGAAGGTGCATTCTATTCCCTGTTTTTTATTTTTATAATAAAATGTGTAGGTGGATCATTTAATATGGTGAGCATTATAAGGTCTTAGCTGCTTTTATGACCCTGTTTCTCAAGAGTTTGCAATTCCCGCCATTTAACATCGTTCAACACATGTCGATCTCTGTTGACTTCATCAAAACACCGTGTACGACATTTACCTTGAAATGAGAGTTCAATAATGATTTGGGAGTAAATTATAATTTTTTGTTTTATAACTCAGTTATTCATTTCCACTTTACCATTATCAGAGATATTCTTTTCATATATATTAACACCATTAATATTCTATCATCCCTAAAAATAAAATTAATAAGATCCAAAAATTGTATGCGGTCGAAATACACAACCATTACTAAGTAAACACGCTTTCGAGAAGCTTGTTAAAGAAACTCGAGGATTATAAATGTGACGAATAGTGATAAAATAGCAATTATTAAATACATCAAATTTGAAAATACTAAAATTAGTAAAACGAGAAGCTAGGAAAGCGCGACATCCATATCAAAGTAAGTTTAGAATATCTAAAGTCGAGTATTTGATCGTATAAGAATCTACCTACGATTGCATTATTGGAAAAAATGCATTGTTAGAATAAAAATATGAAATTATGGATGGACGGCCATAAGTTGGTTAATAATTCTTTCTGAAGTTGTAACCTGCGCAGCAGGAAACAATAATTTAAAGGAGCTTTACAGAGTATGTAAATAAAACTAGTACATTTTCTATGGACATTTAAGATTGTAAGAACATGATGAGATGTTGGACTTTATAAACAAAAATATGTATGTATGAACACCTAACGGTTAAGTTAACACTTTGACTGACACGTCGGTTCCCATTGACCGCTAATTGTGCCTGCCAACGTGTTAAGCACTATAATGAATAAGATCTAATAACTATAAAAAATTATATCCGACTACAAAAGCTGAAAATGAAAAAGGAATTTTAATTCTACGGGGACGGGCGAAACACTAATAGTATGTATATTTTTTGAATTTGTCTTTTAAAGACCCTCAACTTAATATCCCGCTCGATGAAATGCAACGAGTTAACAATATGGCTCCTAACATCAACCATTGTCGCTTTTGGTATCTAGAGGAATATAACAATACCTTTGTGAAAATCGAAATTATTTAGACTATAGAAAGGAGCAAAGAATATAGAATATATACACCCTAAGCAACCCTATGATGAACATATAGGCGGAAGGAAAATTTTGGAGGAGTTGGACAAATGTTGCAAGTTATTCCACAATTTTTCAGCATGGTGGCCATGGTGGCGGGTTCGTCCCGTATTATTAAAATTACATTACATACTAATATATTGAACATAATATCGTCTAAACTAACCTAGATAGTATTGCATCAATATTTTTATTGAAATATTGATAATGAATATAAATAGTGATCGGAAGGCATTATATCATAAAGTCAAGAAGCCTTGTGCAGCAACTAAGTTTATCTTCAATGCAGATTAAAATTAATTTTATTTCCTTTACTTAGTTGGAAAGAAAAACAGGAAACGTGTAAAAGTTATAGGAGCAAATTCAACTAAGATTGAGGCCAAAAACTGCCGTGTGCACTAAATCGTATACATTCAAAATCAAAAATGAGGTTAAGTTCTTAAAGGAATTGACAAATTAATTACAATTAATTTGGTATTTGGAAAAAAGGATTGATTTAACAATTGCAAGACTGTACGGAGAATAACGTTATTTAGAACACAATGTTTCATACATCTCTTCTCTTTCAATACGCGTACGAGCATTCTAGTACAACCGCTAAAAGGTGTGCGAGTAGTCTTCTCTTGGAATTGAACTCAAAGACAGTCGTCAAATCCTTCTAACAATAATTGGTGTCTATATTATCAAAACGGTCTCCTTTGAATCAGTTTTTTGAAAAGAAAAAAAAAGTTGACCGGTGCCAAAAATAAAACAACAGCTCGATTTTAATTTTTTAAAGAAAAGCGAGATTAAACTCTTTTTTGAAAAGATTGAGATTGAGTAACGAATGTGCCGGAAAATTGTCATGGTAAATTTGGGTTGTCATCGGTCTATTTAACGAGATTTTGTGACACTTCCTCTTGCTCTTCCCCAGGGTGTCGCAGCATAGAGGTAACCTGGAACTTTGCCATCTTAAGATTATAAATATCTTTTTCTTTGGAATATATCAAAAAATCTTTATAATCACGAGAATTTTTATATTAACTTTGGATTTTGGATACTCAGGAAACTAAAACTCTCCGTTTGATTCTTGAGAGCCTGTTGACTTTACTAGCTTCCGTACGTGCCGTAAAACAATACATCAAGCTTTTGACAGCCAATTGGTGTAATTAAAGCCAGAAATAAGAGAGATTTATTTTGTCCTTTTTATGTCTCCTTTTATAAGAGTAATATATAAATTTCGAAAAATAAAAATTTTCATAGTAGAACACTTATTGCTAAGAACTACAATTATAAAGTCGAAATGGAGGGGTTGTACTCGTAGATTTGAAAGAATATCAGTATAACCGGTAACGTGGAAGACATTGAAAAAAGTTCCAACTCTGTTACGACCCTTGGTGAAAATCAGTTTTAGCAATAACAGGAAGACGACGCCGTATATACATCTGTAGGAATTTTAAATGATATAAAATCAACCCTTATTGCAAGGATTACAGAAATATTTTCTTAGCAATGAACGAATGTTAAAGCACTTCTAATGCTTGTCCTTAAAGACTTCAGGAAAATAGGCAAGAATCTTTTTAACTTTAAAACGGCTTCTACATATAACATATAAAGAAAATAGAAACCGACACGATTTATCATTTCAAGGACGTGGTTGAAAATTACAGAAATTAATACCTATAGCAGCTAACGACAGATAATTAAAAATAATGTAAAATACACGAGTTCGTTCGTTACTTTCAACCCCGTTTTAAAAGTTCTAGAAGATGCAAAAGCTGTATATTATATACAAAATGTCCCCGCCAGTTAACGACATTCTACACAAAATGGTCACCTTTTCCGTGTTGCCGGTTACCCTCCGAGTTTCCATCCACGACAAATTCAGGCATTCATTCTGGAAGTGTTCACTGTTCAATCTATATAGGTAGCCATGCAAACTAAGTCCGTTAGTTTTTATAAAATTAACTATTTTAGGAACTATTTGTTACAACAGATTTTGCTAAAATTCGGTATATGTCGTTCGTCGATCTGCACGAAAAGAAGTGATATCAATAGTAGCTTCGCTGAAACGAAAGTTCTGTTAATCGACGTAATGAGGGCATTATGCACTTATAGTGGTTGTCAATATTCGATCAATTTAACAAATTTCTTAGATATGAGGAGCATTTTCCAATCCAAAAATGAACTTACCCATGCAGATGCCCAAGCGGGCTGAAGCGTAAGTCTGCAGATTTTCTCCACTGTTCGCGTGGGCGCAAACTCGATTCCTGCTTTATCTGAATACCAGTGGTTGAGCAATTCTACAGATAAGAAGCCACTGGGATGTTGCATAGTAAGATTTCATGCCAAAATTGTGGATTAACTTGCAGCATTTGTCAGGTTATAATTCCTTGCCTCCCGTGCCCAAAATTTCCTTTTGCATAAGCTGTTTTGTGTTCATTATAAGGTTGTTCCCTGAGCCTAAGCAATACCTAACAAAAGGTGAAATTCTGCCTAAACTCATGTTTAAAAGAAGTTGCTGTAATTTTTCTTACGAGGTTCGTGGTTCAAATCTTCTGCGTATTCAAGGACCTACTTCGGTTTGTTTTATATAATATAATGTTTGATGGGAAATTTACAATTTTTCTAGGACAAAGACTAAGGCTAGACTTAACATTATAATTTAGGTGGCATTACCTTGTCCGAGCTTCTTGTTTACATAATTTCACTTTTTTCAAACTACTTCAGATATCATTAAACCAGCAAATTTTTTCCAAAATGTATTCAGGATCAGTTTAAATTTAAATAAATTTAAATTAAGAAAGTTTGCTTATTGAGGCATGTATGAGTCATTGGTGCTATTCATTGAGTTTGAATTTAAATTTTAAATTATAATTTATTAGAAAATCAAACTTTTTTCTAATACCTATTAATTTCAACTAAATATTATATAATAAAATAATACACATTTGAACTTAATTCAACGAAATATGAAGTAATTAATGTAAAACTTACTTGAGGGAACGTGAGAGTGAAATTAAGATAAATCAATTGGGATTGAAAAATCCTGTGGAAAATCTAATAGTAAAAAACACCTAAAGAAGTTATAAATTGTATCGCAAATCAGTATTTTGAAATGAAATTCTATGATTTTATAAAACTTTGTAAACATTTGCATGTTGGGTTCCTAAGTAATGTTTTATCGAAAATATTTTTTTCCTAAAGGTGTATCCACACTAAAACAACATTAGCACATTGGTATTGGCAATTTTAGTACAACGTTATCAAAATATTGAAATAATATTGCGGGAACGATTCCTTAACTTTTGAAGAATTCCTTAAATGTTACCAAGACGTTGACGTTGTTGTTGGCTTGATGTGGACACATTTTTTCTACTTTCGAACATTGGGAATGTTTTTCAAGTCAAATGGATAATATTTTTGTTATGCAATTGTTTACTAGCAGTTAACAAAGACGTAGATCGCATGAGTAAATATCTGGTGGAGTAAAAGTTAATTTATTGCAACGCTAATTGTGTAATAGGTGTACAAATTTATTAGATAACTACCTTTTAGGAACACATATTTTTAGTATTTGTCCGGCACGAAATAGCCTTCACTCCACAACGAGTCATTAAGATTAAAATTTTAAGTAAGTCATTGTAATTAAGAAGTAAATAAACTATAAAAAGAAATGAAAAGCAATTTATGATGAAAGGGTTGGGCTATACATCAAATAAAAAATAACATGAGATCAAAATTTTAAACAAAACAGAAATGGTAGCTACAAATTTTAAGATGCAACTATTTGGGATGCCCAAAAGAAAATAAAGCAACCAATAATTCCGAACTGTAATATAATCTTCCTTGTAATTATTCGGTGATTAAAAATAGGCCACGATTCTCATACATCCCTCGTATCACAACATATCTGAACTCCTCGTTGGCGATTTCAAAGCTTTATATTATTATTGGCAAACCAAATATTCATATTTAGAATTTTGGGATGGGAGTATTCTCTAGTAAAACCACTCTGCTCTATCATTTCTCTAGGTCCAGAAAATAATGACACATATGGAGAAGTGTGTAAATAACAACAATAATTAACGACAAGTTTACAGCGCAAGAATCCTTCAACTCACGCCATATATTACCACATTTGAGGAGTTAAAAAACCAAAAAGCTTGCGATCATGATTACATAAATTTTGTTGAACCCAAGTAACAATAGAAAAGCACCTTGAAAGTGCTCCCCAAACCATTACTTTACAAGCGCAAAATTAAGGCTGAAGGGCTAATTTGGTTTTTTTAATTTTGTTAACCCATCAAAATTATCTAAATTTTGTCACTAAAAGTTAACTAACTGATAGCTAGCTAGCAAATATATTTCCAATCAGAATCTATTCTGTTTTATTTGCTTCGGCAGTAAGGAAGTTATCTGTTTTTTACAAATTTAGTAGCTTAATTAACTAGTGTGCATTCCGAACCACTTAGTTGTTTAACAATGACATCTATTGTCAGTAAAAACATATTGAACTATGTATTGACGGTAATGGGATTCCATACCGGGATCATCTGAATTATGAGGCACCACGTAATTAATTAAAGTTGTTGAGTTTTGAAAGATTTCTGTAATGCAACGTTCTAACAATTTTTGGATGTTCTTATGATTGGAAACAACTACAAATCATCTAAACTAACTTATTTCCTTACAACACAAAATATTACATTTTAACTTTATTATTATTTATTTATTATTATATTTTCTTTTATTCGATCAACCAAGATTTATTAATAAAAAAAATAATGGATAAGTGCGTTGTTGTAAGAATTAAAGTACATGGAATCGACATTAGTCTGTACATTAACGTACGTAAACATTTGTCGAACAACACATGAATTGCCTCATCTGTGATTATGACCTTTAGTCTTTTTGGAAGAAAAGCATACTCTTCTTTTCACAATTAACAAGCTTTGTTTTAATTCAACATTGAGGACTATAATTGACCGTCGTATGTAAGCAGCACCCGTGAACAGCAACTATAGTCGCTCACCGTATATGAATGACACCTGATGGAGGGAGACTATAGTCGCCTGTCGTAGCAAAAGCGTTAAGTATTCCTGGAGAATATAAACATTTGTTAATAATAATGATGAAAAAGCAAAATTTCAAAAGACGCTACATACAAGTCATCAAAATATCCGCAAAATATATGCAAAATATCGAAATCTTATATCAATTCAACCTGCGCTTACAAGGAAGGTATTTCGAAATTTGCTTTATATTTTAGTTTTTTATTGTATTCAGCCTTATCGTCGTATCCGTTCGGAATAGAAAAAAAGCAGCAACAAAAACAAGTGATTCGGAACTTTTTCCGTTCCGTCAGATACAACGATAGAGGTGATTATTTCCCTTGCTCTTTATATAATTTGCTTTGTAGTTCTGAATTAACATTTTTTGTCCGATTTTTAGCTTTATATTATTAATTACACTTTCTACAGATAAATATTAATATCCTTTATGAATAGGAACTATAATTATCATCATCATCTACTATAATTATTATCGAAAGGGTTGGACCACTATCTTAATTAGTAATGCTATCGACTTCAAGAGCTTTGTTATTAAATATTGAAGTGGAATTCACTTCGAAGAACACTTGAATAACTTTGTTATCTCTCACATGGGATAAGTTTAGTATTCGGGTTCACTATCTACGGCTGATTATTGTATTCTATTGTACATATGTGTGATATTTGTAAATTTAAGCAAATGATTACCAAAAAAGAAAACTGTACTAACACTAAAACGGAATAAGCTTCCTAGCAGCTGAAACAAACTATTATGAACAACAGGTTCATTGTCATCTTCTTTAAAAAAGCTTTAGTGAGAGAAATATATGCAAAAATGCATTGAGCAAGAGAGAGCTTAAAAGCTTTACGCATATGTGCGGGGTTGGCAACGAACATGGTAAACATGAAACCATTAGCAAATTTTGAAATCTATAAGTAGATTTCAGAAAAAATTTTAGAAATGTTTTTGACGGCAGCGCAGCACATAGCAGAGGGGAGATTGGTGAAGTCCAACTTCAAGTCGTATTGCAGGCATGTTTTAAAACTTTAGAAAAATTGATAAAAACTCTAGTTACTTATTTTATTAGTGTTTTTTTTTATATAAATATATTTTTGATTTAAGGTCAGGAAGCATTTTTGTGACATATTTTTTCTGCACTCAATGAAAAATTGAATTGTTATTTTTCTTTCTTTAGTCACAATTTTGTTGCTTTATCATTGCAAAAAGTTTTTAATTTAGTTTCTAATTTAGTGAAAATGGCACGGGGGAGGTGGTAAGCGAAAAGAAAAATAAATAATGCGTTTATGATGGCTTTTAATTCTGTACATTAAAATTAACATTATTTCAAGTTTATCAAAAACAAACATCATTAAAAATATTTTAAAAAAATAAACAAATTCTTAACAAAATTCGCAATAAAATTAAAATTCTGTAATAATACAAAAAATATCGGAATTAGAAAATTTCACACAAGCCCTTCTTCAGTTGTTGGCTACATTCGGATTTTTTTTTAATGAGAAGTTTTTATACTTTTTGCTAGTCTGACTATTAGAAATATTGTTCAAGGACAGTAACGGTAATATTACTGTGTGTTAGTTTTCTAATGTCATAACACCGTGGCACAACAAAACTGAAATTAACTGACAGTTTTAAAAATTAGGTAAAAAGTAGTAACAGTTTAAAACAGGTCATTCAAGCTTCTAATGCGCCCAAATGGTCTTTAAACTCCAAGATATGCAGTTCGCAACAAGGAAATTTCGCTAATCATGACGTGGTTATTCATTTTAACGCGTTTTTAACGAATTTCTACTTCTACATAATTAATCGCCAATGCATAAATATTATTCGGTTCATAGGTTTTGTATAAAATCCTAGCAGAAATACTTTTGACCGTTGTATTCTGTTTAAAAACAGAACGGAACAGAAAATAATTAAAATTTAGGACTAAAATGAATAAAAAGGGGGCCACTAACGCTCAGTTTTGTGCATACAGTAAACTTCAATAATCTGGAGACATTATAGAGCTTTTCATACTAGCGACGAAAACAACAGGACTTTTGGTTTAAGGATTTATTATTAAAACCATAAGACGAGAGTTTTGAAAGAGAAAAAAAATATACACGTCTGCAGATTTTCTCCTCTGTTGGTGTGGGTTCAAATCTTACACAGTGCGCGACAATATATCTGGGTACCAGTAGTTGAGGCAATTCTGCTGACCAGAACTGTACTTGCAAAGCCACTGAGATCTTGCACAGTAATTTCATGCCAAAGATTGTGACTCACTTGCAACATTTGTGAGGTTCAAATTTCCCAACCTCCTCTTCCCTGATTTACCTCCGCCTAAGCTGTGCTGTGTGCATCATAGGGTTATCCCCTGAACTTAGGCAATACTTTAAAAAACATAATCAAACACAACTCAATTCAATATCAAATAATAAAACTCAAATGCAAGTACTACATACGAAATGCACACCAGGTGGCAAAAATAGGGCTTAGTCAAACTCAAAATCCTCTATACTACAGGCTATGAACTGGCCTTGAGCAAAAATATTGAACCACTTTTTTTTACAAATTATTTGTTGCATTGCGGGCTTCCAAATTTTTGCAAAAATTCTATCTTAATTTATTTAGTTCCATTATTTGATAATAGTTCAAATGTTTGGCCACATAATAATCACTAGCCACCCTCCTACCCACACACTCTACTCCTTGTCAAATGTTGCAAGTGTACTGATTAATATCAAATCCCAACCATTCAACTGTTTCATCGCCCAATGGCTTCTAGTGGTTATTTTGTTGTCAGCAAAAAAATCTCTTCCTTGGTAGATGCTAATAGGATTAGAACCCAAGACCTCATGAACCATGAGCCACCGAGTTATCCACTAAGCCACTGCCCCTAAAGTACTTTCAAGCGAATAAAATTTCTTTCGTCTTTTAATACATCAGTGTTGTGGTTGGAATCTACAATTTATACTGGAAAACGAACCAGTCCATTTTTATTACTCGCTTAAGCCTGTTTTGCATGCAGAGATCGAACTAGCCATTCGGCATTAGTAGTCAGGTTAACTACTACCCTACCTAATCTCGTGTCGGATGAATATAGAAATAACACCTACCATAATTGGAGCATGGTTTAGTTGTGCTGGACTGGTAAAAGAACAAGGAAAAGCCTTAAAAAGCTAAAGTAATATTTATTTAACCAGTTGCAAATTATTACTTTTTAGGCAAGTTAGTCAAAAATTTCGACTGCAACTTTATTTACAAGGTATCAACTGAAGCCAAAAGAAATGGACAATCAAGTCGATTAATAATCCAAAAAACGAATTTTGCACATGAGTTAATTCATTTAAGCCATAAAATCACAAAGATATGACAGAGAAATATTATTAACACTTTTATGACACGCATATTATCTCCCACCACTCACGAGTTTAAAAATAATTAATTAAATATTCTAAAAATATTGAAAAATAAAAAGAAAGAAGAATAAGAACAGTACTTCATTGCTCCGTGGAATCGATACTTGGTGTCGATATCTCGTCACGAATTGTGCACCTTACCTCATAGTGGGATTATTATTTTGCTATATCTGGAAATTATATTTAAATCTAGACTTTGTCTTGTAATCGAACCTCAGGTTAGATGGTTGACACATTTTTATTTTTTTGAAGATATGTTTGGTCAATAATTTACTTAAGATGTGGAATTCCTGACTTCCTGACTTCATGGTAAATATAAACAAGCCAATTGGTACTTAGGCTGTATACGAAATTCAACTGAATACTGACTAAACTATATTTTACATTACTGTCAATAATAATGCTGTCAATTTGGGAGCAGAAAAATGTTTAACAACCGACTAAAGTAATTCCGATTTTATCTCGGTGTTTGCCATCATGCAACAAAGTGTAACATAATCAACAGAAGGTTTTGAGACAATCGACAATACAAATTTTAAACCACATAACATCCATCAATGTGTTCACAACAAGAAAATTTATACACCTCTAGAACATTAACTGAATATGAAAATTTTTCTTCAATATAAACCTGACCACTTTATTAAAAATATGAGTACGTCAGAGCAGGTAGAACGGAACGAAACGTACACACAACTTCTTTTTTCCTAATTCCTCATTAATAATCGTACGCACAGTTTCTTTTTATCGAAATTTAATTGCCCTGCGAATAGCTTTGATATTCGCATGATTTCGGCTGGTGTGCGGACGTCTGATTCTTTCGTCATCCTAAGTGGATAACAATTTAGCTTCTTTTAGGACAAAATTTAATCGAATACCTCTATTCGAAGTACAATTCCATGACAAGCGAAATATTGTGCTTTGGCTAATATTCAACGGAAATTGATGCAATTTGGCAACTGTATTCGGAAGGCTTCCGAATACAAGTTTTTCTTTGTTACACACATATACCGACCCTTGCACCCTCTGCATCGTTTCTATTATACCAGTCCTAAAACTTTTTGGCCACTCTGTGTATAAAAAATTTGAGGAAACATTAAGAGTATACATATCTTTAGCAACGTGAAAAAAACGTCTTTTTTCAAAAAGTTGTAAACAAAAAACTACTGAATGAATTGACTTTCAGGCTTCTATTAAATAAATAAAGGAAAAAATTTGCATATTGTGTCTTTACAATAAAAAAAAAAACAAGTAAATTTATTCAGTAGTTTTTTTTCTACAAATTTTTCAAAAAGCCCTTTTCTCCACGTTGCTACATGTATTCTTAAAAACCAAAGAAACATACAGTCCAATTTTACTGGAAATTCTGTTTAAATTTCTATTGAAATAAAAAGTTCGGAAGTTCAGAAAACGTTTAAAAAAATCTTTCAAAAATGGATTAGTTAGAACTTAAGTAGGTTTCTTCCATTATTCTAAAATTATACAATACAATAGCTTAGTGTGAATCAAAGTTCCCTTTCTTTATTGTGTGATCTCTGATGATTAATCTTCTTTGCAATTAATTCAAGAAATAAAAAATCCTCTGTCAGTAGACGACGAAAATAAGGAAGGCAAAGTGTGGAGTGTTTTCTTACTACTCAGTACCATTAGGTACAATGCTTTCTACAGCCCTCTTAACCTCTGCCCGAAAACTTTCTACAAACTGTTACTATTAATATATTTCTGATGGATATTGCGAAACGAATTGAGCCTCAGTTCACGTAGGTTTGGATATAAAATGTATTTTACATTCACATTGCTTTGAAAGATTTATAAAGTCCTATAGAAGGCAGTGAAGACTTTTTCTCGACTTTCTGTGAATAGGCTTGAGAAGAGAAAAACTGAAAGTTTCTCGAAGTTCACATTCTGCTTTTATGTCAAAATGTTCAAGAACGATGTAAATAAACACATGGTTCCCAATGGATCTAAGACTTTTAAGCAACAGCAACTACTATTTTACCTCGTTTTTCATTCTCCAAGGTTTCAGCGCGGAACCCTGTTTAAAAATTTTATGATTGATAGAGGGCCAGAAAAATCTTGTTTTATATTAACACTAAAACATTTTTAGATAATAAAATAATAGTCAAATCGAATTTAAAAATTAGTTTGGAATCACAACATAACATCAAGGAAAAACCAGTGTAAATAAATCAAGTAGAGTTGCCATCTCACCACAAACATATAAGCCAATACATAATCAATGTAAGAACGTTGAGAAAATATTTATTTTGCAAAATATTTATTAAAAACAGATAAATTTAAGGATCCACTTCTGCTTTGCACAATACAAAATTGGTACGGACATTTGTAGTATAACCATAACGCTTTATAGATGAAAGCATAATGGGACACAAAAAGATGCACTATTAATTTCACTTCCATTATATATTACAGATTTGAATTAACTAACAATTTTCATCTGCTTTGAGAACTCTTCTGGAGTATTTTATTTTTTGTCCAATCATTTGATACATGGGCGATGGTAATAGTTGAATATGTTACCGAATTAAATGTAACAAATAATATGCTAAATTACTCCAATTAACAACATTAAAACTTTAGTAGGTAAGTACAAAATATAGTTTATTATAAAAGCGTACGTAAAAATATACCACAAAAGGCTCAATTTCAAGAATAGTCTTCTTTTCTTTTAAAGTGAAAATTTCTCAACTAATTATTCCAAGTTCAACTCCATTAATTCGATCCTATTTACATTGCATACAGTCCGGATATTTTTACATCTAATTACTTACCTCTCCAGAGTATTGGGCTGCACTAAATTTCCATGGAACTCTGATTATTATATGACTTCTTCCAGTGGCTACAGTACTGGAACATACCTCCCCGCAAAAGACAGACAGGCTTCCCTTGACTGAGTTTCCTCCCTTGGGAACATTCGATTCTCCATCGATTTCTTGGATTTTTATCACTTTTTAACACTAAAGTCTTCATATTTTTCACTTTTTTTATTGTTTTCCCCGTTTTCACTCTATCGAAGCGAACACCATAACGCCTAAGATTTCAGTCAGATGTTGGAAAGGAAAGAACTTCGTGCAGCCCAATGCCCCATCTCTCTCTCTTATAGCTTTTTTCATTTTTCTTATCGCAAACTACAGTATATGCACCCAGGTCGACTTTACACCAAAATACTAACCTTTGAACTACTTGTCTCCAACTTTCGTCGTTTAACTTCAACTAAAAAATAAATTTCATACATATAATAATTGATGATCGGTAGACAATTAGTGTAAAGTACCTTTGTCGTAATCAATGACATCCTGACTGCGACGATGCAGCGACCCATTACTCGAGTTGGAAACTGAACTTAAGTCTCGATCCCTGTCTCTCTCGTGATCTTTCTCATACTCGTAGTACTCCGTAATGAAATGTTTGTCGACTTGTTGAGGTAATTCAGCTGCACTTGGTGACTCCAGGCGATGCTCCTTTCTTTTCTCCTTTTCTTTCTTACGTTCTTCTTCCCTTTCACGCTCTTTCTCTTTTAATCTCTCCTCCTTCTTTAATTCTTTCAACTTCTCCTTTTCGCTTGGCTCATCCTTTATTTCGATTTTTATTTCCTTTTCGGCGTTTGGCATTACCTTCGATGCTTTTCGTTCCATCTTGTCTTTTTCACGCTTTTCTGTTAGAAATTATAAGAAAGACCATTATAAAGTTTCAATAATAGTTGTGATATGTTCAACGTACCCTTTAAATCGCCATTTGAAACAGCTTTGGAATCAGCAGCGTCCCTTGCTGGTTTTTCTGAAACTTGGTGAAAATCGCTTTCTTTTATCATTTGAGCAGATTTCGTCTTTAACTGGCCAATGTAACTGGAAGCTAAAACAAACAGGTCTGGACGATTGTTCTTCTCTTCTTCCCTAACCTGGAAAATACCAAACTTAAGGCCTCAACACCAAACAATATTCAACAAATGTTACCTTTTCTACTTTCCTTTCAATAATTTGGGCTAGTTTTGTCAAGACCGGAAAATGTGGTAAAATACGCATCAGAATAATTAGTGCATTTCGAATTTGCATGTAATCTTTGGAGTCTAAACAAAACACTATAGCTTTAGTGATTTTGTAATGCCACTTATGGCAAACGTGACGATAATTTTCATATCCAACATGGTCATTCGCTTCTGAAAACTGTCCGCAAAAATTAGTTTATGTAAAGCGTAGGTCGGAATTCCATGTCCATACTTGATTGCTCACTCGGAATTTTGTTACAAATCCGGGGTAATTGGCGCACTCACGATTAAATGTCGCTTGATCCGCATGCCATCTCATAACAGTCTCCAACATAGCGCATAGGAATCTTCCGTAACGTGTGGCTTCATTTTCTGTGCAAGATGTCACTGAATACGTTATATCACAAAATATCTGTAAATAAAAATTTTACTAAACACACATCGAAAAAAATGAGCCATACAAGGCACCCACCCTATCATAGCATAAAAGTGTAGAGAAATTGGCTGCTTTAAGGTTGTGGATTGTGTGCACAAATTTAGCACAGTAAATAGCGTCGAGGGCAGTAAAGGTACACCTAAAACAAGTGTTTAAGGCCTAGAATATAAAACAGCTGCGACATGTGTTTTACCTTGGGAATAGACAAAGTTGCAAAAATTGTGTAATGGTTTCATTTTTTGCAGATTTTGCAGATCTTGAAAGAAACCAAGTGTCTTTCTCTTGGTTCAGCCTTTGGAAGATCTTATCCACATGTTCCTGTTGTTTCTTTCTCTCGTCCTGAAGTTTATCCATTAGTGCAATGTACCTCTCCTGCTCCTTTTTACCCTTTGAAAGATTCTGACAGGAACGAAATATGAAATCAATGTCAAAAAGTCAACCTGATGGAAATTTACCATATCTTTTGAGTCCAGTACTGATAAGGAAAGTTGCTTAAGTTTGGCAATTTCCTTTTGGTAACTCTCAATAGGTACTTGCAAATCGTACATACTTAGAGACCAAAACGTGACCAAAAACTGTGGACTTATATCTTCCCAAACTTTTGGTCCATGGAGAGGACGAACCGACTCAACTATTGGGTCCATTATAGCTGCCGTTGCTTCCAAATATTTTTGCATCTTTTGATTGGTTGTCAACTTTTTGGCATTTGGATCGGATTTTCTTAACTGGTCATATTTTTGCTGCAAAAAAGGAATATAGTTTCTTATCAGCATCTAGTATCCTGTTAGACAGATTATTAATAACTTTTAAAGAAATCATTCATCAGCATGAAAATTTATCAAAATTTCTCACTTAACAATTTAAAAGTTTCTAATCAAATTTTGGAAATTGAACAATTCCATGGGAAATGATTGCAGAGAATTGTCTACAACGTTATTTAGGTCGAAGAAATAAAAAAAAATATGCTTACATTTATTTGATGTGTGAACATTGGTCGAGCTAGGAAGAATGCAACATCTGAGTGTATGTGATACTCCTGTAACATAGAGTGAATAGAAGGTAGTCTGTCCACGTATTCATCGACAGAGTAGGTCGATCCAAGGAACGTTCCAAATTGAACTAATGTATCTTGACACTGATCGTATAATTTCCCGACAAGTTTTAAGTGATTGTGGGCTGTTTCCCTATATATAACGCAGTGCTTTTGTTGAGCCATGAGTAGGCACAGAGTAACTGCCAAATCATTGCTAGCTAGAGCATCTTTCAGTCTTTGGGACGATTTCTTGGTGTTGCGTACTTGACTGAAGTACCCCGCCTATAACAATGCCAATTTATTATGTTGCTCTTAAACATTCAACCATTTTACCTCTCCACGTAAAAGTTCACCACCTGACATTGCACTTAACTGCTCATTTGTCATTTCCTCTGCAGCTTCGATTCCAGTCATCTTTTGTACTACTTCTTTTAAAATAAGTAAATCTAAGCTAAAATTTCACACATATCAGTAAGGAAATGTTTTAAAAGTTATACACTAACCTCCTCTGCGATTTCAATTGATTGGCGACATACTGAAGTAAACCGCTCAATTCGATATTGTACTTTTTATATATGGCACCACAAAAGCTGGCTAAACTTTGCAACCACATTGATAAAGAGGTGCCATCATGCTTATACCTATCTCTATCTGCCGATGCTAGTGATTCAATTAGACAATATCCTAAAACATCATAGGATAGTGACGTGAGGTACTTTAGAGAGTCCACAACAGGTCCTATTAAGTTGTCATAGATTTGTATTTGAAGAAGAATCTACATATAACAAATAAGAGTTAGGATAATAGAGGAATACGACATCATTTGTACTAACGTAATCGAACAAGAATCCCGGTGAACAATGACTTAATTTTCCTATAAGTCGCCCAACAGGTTTTACATTTTCCTTACTAACCCGCTTCATTAGCGACTTTATATTTTTCTGGACATTGCCACGACGTCTAATTAGCATTGGTTGCATCAAATACGTTTCATTCTTCCATCTTGCGTACAAACTATATCTATAAGAATGTTACGAAATTAATAGATTACTACATACAAGTAAAAAACACTGACACTTACCTATAATGGTATGGATAAAACTTAATTACAGTCCATATCTCCTCTGCAATACAGCAATTGCAGTCCAGATATGAAAGTGCTGGTAAAATTGCCGAATCCAAGAGTGCTAAAATCTCAAAATATATCGTTTCTGCCTCAGATCCAGCTGGTGGGGTATTCATACTATCAACATTCATTTCAGATAAAATAGTTCTCATGGTTCTTATAAGCTTATGTATTAGTACAGGATCATAATGTAAGGAAGGTCCCAATGTTATAACCATTGGAAATGCATAGTTACGAAGCTCTGAGAAATCATTAGCCTAAAAATTTCATAAATCAAATTGAAGATATCTCAAAACTTATTCACATGACTTACTTGAAGTTGTTGTACAATTTTTAAATTATCATCTACTTTGCTCCCCTTAGTTGTAGGAAACGGGAAGCACTTTTTTCTGTAGATGTAGTCAATCGCAATGTGAATCAAATCTGCCAGAGCTTTAGCAATGGGCTCATGGACAATAACACACTGATCAGGAAGTTTTTTCATTAACCTTTGAGCATTAGTCCAATCGCCAACTTTAAGTAAAGCTTCACATAACCCAAATTTTTGGTTCATGCTGTATTTATCCTTTAAAGAACAAGTTTGAGTTAAGTTAGTTAGAACCTAACTTTATATGAAAATTTCTTTCGTTACCTCGTTTTCTTCCTTCTCTGGTTCAGGTTCTGGATCCTTATCTTTGTTAGTGGAAATTATGTTTAATTTGCGAACAAACTCTTTTGCCTCATTTAAATCTTTTTCCCATTCCGTATTTATGGCTTTATCGGAGGGACTAAGCTGCAATACAAGAAATGATAAGTATTACCAGAGACAAACAATAAAAAATATATGGAATTACCCAAACGTATATTTCATTCAAGCTAATCACAGAATATTTCAGCAATAGCGCCGCAACTTGAAACAAAGACCCAGGTGTGGCACTATCACTAAAGTAACGAAATTTATATCCTAAAACTTCACATATAATATTTCCACTTGGCATATAAGATCGAAGTAAGGGAATGAAAATGTTATGTCGTTCTGGCCTTGTCTCAAAAGATTCCAATATTATATCCAATACACGATTTGGATCCAAATTAAAACAACCTGTAACGTAAATAAAATACAAATTATCATTAATTCATTGTTCTTATTTCTTTGTATATATAAAAAAAAATAATCAAAAAATCTTACAACTTACCTATCAAAGACTTAATAATATTCATTATATTTACAGCAGTTGCTTCTTCATAAAATTCCTGATTCAATTCCGTAATAAGTTTAGCATATCCTTCACTTTCTTCCCGGAATAAATTAAAACGACGTTGCTTATAGCTAGAAAATTATTATTTTTTTTAAAAGTAAGCACTTTCCAATTCAGTACTTACTATAATTTTGTCTTAACTTTAATAAACTTTGTGTAAAATATTTTATTTTTTACTGTCCCGACATCTTGCAGGGTATCTATTTCTAATCTTTCTTTGAGTAGTTTGTCGGAAATGAATTTATCCATATCTTTCACGATTTGACAAAAAATCATCCGTTCTTCTTGCAATCCATCATTTATTAAAGATGTCTCTGCATCAATTATATTTATTACATCTAATGTAATTGACGGCAGATCCCAATGTACGTTCTAGAAAAGAAATATTTTAAAAGCAACTCATTTATTTGAAATTAACATATAAAGAATTAATTAAAAAAAAAGGACGTTGTTAAAAATTGTATTCCCGTCGGGTACTTTATAAGAAGGAAACAATAACTTTCTTGGAAAATTCTTTATTTAAACTTTATTTTTTTGAACAAAAAATCATCAGGGATCCATTATTTATGTTACTAATAAAAAGAATACTACTTCGTCCATCGATAGAGCTCAGCAGAATAGTTAACCTGTTTCAAATTTTTCAACAAAAAAATATGTTGAAATAGTTGATTGTTTACAATCTGATAATGTTCTCAGCTGTAATTGATTTCCATAGTTCTAAATTATGTGAAATTTCTTTTCTGAATTTCTTTTTGAGTTATCGATGTGATTCATTTTTTGTTTGAAAGATCTCTAAAGGGCTAATCTCTTACCGAACAGAAATCTATTTCAGAGACATCCGGTATAAAAATTTTACTAGAAAGAGGAAAATTTTTCTCCAAATCAATCTGGTAAAGTTTTTAAAATATCTAAATAAAATACCTTAAAGAATAAAACAAAATTTTATGCGATTTTAAAGGGAATCTTATATTCGTTAACATAAAAATATTTCTAAAAACAACCTGCCTTATTTCCAATTCTAATAGAACGAGTATTTGAACCGATTTCCATTTAAAAAGCATTGCAATTTCGTTCGGAATTGATTCCGTGTAAAGTCAGAACAAGACTGAATGTTTCCAATTTGTGCTGACTTGGGCATGGACGAGTCAGCTCCTTTGTA